>JANHGN010002205.1:9722-31267 GCA_024605025.1 Megaceryle maxima
ATTCTATGTAATTTTAAATCATGTAGACTGTCTGAACAATTTTTGAATTGTTCAAAGCAAAATGGATAGAGGGAAAATTAAATATTCTAAATTTCAGCCAAAGAATCACAGAAAGACTGAATGTATTTATGTACATTTGTGAAAAATCGTAGCTCTTCACAGAACAGACTCCAGTCATAAAACACTTAACCTTCAGTTACCTCTTTCCATCTCTACTTTTGGCAGATATATTTATGCTGATTACATATATCGTTTCTCACTGCAATTATTTGCAAAGCTTTCTTGCACTGAACAATAGTTTTTGATGTTAGTACTTAAAGTTCAATGTACAACATAAGAACTTTCTACATGTGAAACAAGCTGGAAAAAGCGATTTAGCGCTACATGGTTTCTGTACAGTGGATATTAATTAAAGCCCGAATTTTGAAGGCAGTGCACCCTGGAAAGGCATGAACCTCTTTGCTACTGTAGTAGAATTGCACCATCAAATCTGAGTAGTTATACCTATCCTTGTCTGTGCGAGTGGACAAGAAAGCTGGAAATGTTGGTGCTCAGAGTGGTTCAAATAGCGTTGCTGCAGTACAAAGAATGTGGACACAAGTCTTGTCCTTGTGGAGGCTAGTGTGGAGCTGCAGGTGATGTCTGGATTTGGGGTTGCCCTTGGGTGTCCTCAGGAGTTCTCTCTTCACCCTGCATGAAGGTGTCAGAGCTGTGGTGAGGAAATACCTGTCTCTATTTCCAACACAAGCCCCCTCATTTGGTCCCTTTTCTTTCTTTTTGTCACAACGAACAAACCTGCAGATTTTGAATAGATGCAGTAATGATTAAGAGGGTCAGTTATGGTTAGAGTCCAAGTGCAATAATAAGCCTTATGGTCCCTGCCCAGCTCCCCAGGGCTGTCCCCACCTTGCCCATGGCACAGGACCCCATTTCTGTCCTCTGGGACCATCAACCCTTGCCCCAGTGATGCCACAGCAAAGCTGGTCTCCTGTGTGGCCATGGGTCCTGCTGAGCCAGGCCCACCTACACATCAACAACCTGGCCGTGTTTGGTCCCCAGGAAGGTGCCCAGTGCCTGGGATGGGACTGCCCTTGTGCCCCCTCATCTGCCCTGCCCTTGGTTAGGGCAAGTGGAACTGAGTGACTGCCAGGCCCGGACCAATTAGGTAGAGCCCCCATGGCTCTACTTCCTGGCCCTGAGGGAGCCCCTGTCCCAAGAATCTTCCCAGCAGGTATATTAGAGAATGTCCAAAGTGGGATTTGCTCTTCTTTTTGCATCCTGGACCCAGGAATGAGGAAGGGAGATGCCAGTTTCCCCCTCTTCATGCTGGAGGGGTGGGACACCCTGGCATTGCCTTCTGTGACAGCGGTTCTGGGCAGACCTGCTGTAGAAACAGCCCTGCCACAGGCTCTGTGTTAGCATGGCCCAAACAGCCACCAGGACCTTCGATGTCCTGAGGACTTCCTACGGTTTTCCTCTTGCCTCGCTGCCCCGTATGCTAGTGACTGCAATGGAAAACGACTCAGGAAACGGATTTGTGAAATTATTTGGCACATTTCTCCCCACAGCTTGTGTCCATGATCCATTTAACTGACCTGTCTGGGGACAGGGTTATCTGAGCCCTCAGACTTGCTGCCTTCTCCTTCCAGCCAGTTGCAGACACCAGTGCAACGAGCCGTATAGGGAAGAGGTGCCCGGCTGCCAGTGCGACAGCGGCTGCAAGGAGCGTCAAGACTGCTGCTGGGACTATGAGGACACCTGTGTGGAGCCAAGTATGTTCCCCTACAGGCAGTGCTCACTGTTATCCATTTTATTTTGAGTTTGTTTTTTCACGTGGTAGTAATAGGAAAAGGATAAGTTCTTGTATTTATGCAGATATATGGAATTTATGTCACATTCCCTCGGGGAGGGAAGGATGTGGTGGTGTTGAGTTGCCTCTGCACTCAGATGGCTAGAGGGCCATAACTTGGTGACCTGTCAGGACATGAAATCTTCCTGTGTCTTTCTCAGATCAGGTCCCTGTATTTTTGTCCTCCACGAATAACCAAAGCTTTAGCAGTGCGTATTTCCTAGCCCAGATAAAGCTGTAGATAAGCATGAGCAGAAATCATAGGTTGTCTTTGACAGGGGCTCTGAAATTCTGGTGCTGTTTCAGGGGCAACCCAACAGGGGCCTGGGATTGGAGGAGTGCCCTCATCTTCCGAGGTATTGGCCTGGCTCTGCACTGAGGCCAGACCCCTCTCCAGTTATTCTCTCTGCTCTCCTGGCAGATGCTTGGATGCTTCACTTTTTCTGCCCGCCTACACCTCTGTCCCCCCTTACACTAATTTTTTTTTTAAGTCTGCTGGGAATCACATGCAACAGCAGGAAAAAGACCTGTTTCCTTCTCTTCTGTAGGAAAAATATGGGTTTGATTATTATATTTATCTCCTCTTGAAAGGGTGAAAAACATTGAAGATGTTAACTTTGAGGATACCTTTGTAAAATAAATTATTCTATGACTCCGTGTTACCATTCAATAGCTGCAGATACAGGCTTTGTGTTAAATGAAATCTTGAGTTTTCCCTTCAGATAAAACTTCTAAAGCAACTCAAGCAGTATATGTAAATTATAGTATTAAAACCCCCCTTTTTTTTTTTCTTTACCTGTTGGAGGGATTTACACACAGCAGAGGTTACATAAGGTTCTGTGAACCCAATCATAATATTTTTATTCCAATTTTCAGCCCGGTCTTGGAGGTGCACTAATTTCCGTTGTGGTGAGACACGGATACCTGGAAGTCACTGTTCTTGTTCTGATGACTGCCTGCAAAAAAAAGATTGCTGTGTAAACTACAACAGTGTTTGCAAAGGTAAAGCAAAAGTAAAAAAAAATTATTTACAGATTGTCCTGGGAAACACACAGGTGGGCAAACATTGGCAATAGAAAGGTAGATTACTAGATTACATTTGTTTCTCATTATTAGAGTCTTAACATTGACATTTTGGAACATGAAGATGTTTGGAGGTGAAGCTTTTGGTATTTTTGACTCAGAAAATGACAGTTTCTGGAGAACAATGTGAATGTGTGTCATTCATAAGAAAGACAGAATGTTTTGAAAATTGCAGCAGTATATACAGTGTGGGGTTTTGGGGTGGTTTCTTCTCTTTTCTTTTTTTTTTTCAAAAACAGAGGGAGACATGTTTCCTGCTTCAAGCTGCATGTAATTCAAAGTATATATTTTAGTAATCATCCTTAACAAAAAATTCCCTTTTTTTTCAATTTGAAATTAATTTTCAGATTGGGTTTATTGTGTTTTACAAATTTCTGAATATCTTTGGTCATGGCTGATTGTTTAATATGCAGACTTTGGCTAAACACATAAAGAACAACACTGGTAAAATTAGAGTACAGGAATAATACCTGAGGATTATACCTTTATGTAGCATAAGTCTTGGTATCTGTTATCAGAATTCCTTTATATTGTGAAACGTCTGAGATTTAAGGCAAATTCTGCAAAATTTGTCACCTGAATGCAAATTAAAGCTAAAAGCAGTCAACAGTTTGACTAGGTGCTAAACTGATTGACCTGACATAGTTAAGGTCACTGTACATCCCTGCCTTTGGCTACTTACTGGGAGAGAAACTTTCTGTGGTGAGCTGAGAACTCTAACAGTCACTGCTTTTTTTTCCTTTGTATTTTTTCCTTTTTGGAAACTTTCCTTCTTCTCTTATTGACTTCCTGTATTTCTTCCAAAGAGATGGGCAAAAATTATCAGAAATGATTATAGCTGTGAAGCAGGTGGAGAATATTCAAAGGAAAACAAAGAATTACTGGCAATCTTCTCTAAATGTGTAAGTGGTATGTGCAAGAAAAGAAGGCATGTGGATGGGATACCTTTTAAATGTTTTCCATTTAAAAACATAAAACTCAGGCTAAGCTTTCATAGTGATTTCTTCTTCATTTTGTTTGTTTGCCTGTCTGTACAGTATATATGCTTTGATATTAACTTGCAGTTGTAAGCATTAGCCCTCTCGGGGTTTTAGGGCCTAAAAGGTTACACTAAATGATTTCTAAAGGTATCTTTAGCTTTACATTTCTATAATTCTATACTGAAGCAGAAAAAAGTACCAGGAAGAGCTCTAAAAAGATCAACCGGGAAACTTCTTTATTGCTTGTTTGTGGCTGACTCAGTGCTTTCTTTTCTTCTTTTAGGTGAAACACCTTGGGTAGAAGAACCATGTGAATCACTTGAAACTCCTCAGTGTCCATCTGGGTAGGATAAAATAATTTTGTTTTCTTAGCAAATAAAATCATTGTGATGGTCAGAAATACTCCAGCGGCCTGAAGCAAGTCTTCATGAGGATTTTGTATTTACTGAGAATGAGGTTCCTGCCCTGAGTAATATTCTGTCGAGGTGGTTTGTGGCTAGCAATGAGTTTTCTTTCTAAACCCTTTGTCATGTTGTTGTACATTCATTTATCATTTACAGTTTAGAGCAGAGTACAGGAGTTCAAATCCCGTTTGAAGTCAGTGTGAAAAGACCTGGACAAATTCTTAGAATTATCTCAAGGTTCATATACCACAAATTGTTCATAGTCCATTTCATGCTACCATATTCTATCTGTGATGATTCAGACAAATCACCTTATGCAAGCAATAATAACTGTTAGCATCTGTGATTGCAATGCTTTATCTAAGTAACAGGGGATTTTTTACTTATCTTATTTGTGAGAAGAGAGGTGTGTTAAAATGGAAGCTATGAAAGTATCCATATATCTAAAAATGTTAAAACATGGTAATTCTGATGTCTACCCATAGATACTTTGCTATTTGTGAAGTATTGAAGAATCATAGGTAGAGGCTAGGCAGAAACACAGTTTAAAAGTTGTTCTCAAAGACAAATGGATTCTTTTCTGGTTCAGTTATGCTATTTGTGATGTTATCTATTACTCTATTTTACTGCCAATGTAGTTTAATTATAACAGTAATATCTTTAGCATTGTGACCTGTTCACGGGTTCCTGCATGTGCCTCCCAGAACAGGTATAAAAAGATACTTTTTAGGTTAGCAAATAACTTGCTGAGTTACTGCAGTTTCATAGGCTAAAGCTTGGAAACTAGTGGAGGAGGGTTTCTTGAAGTGCTGTAAACAGCATTGCTATATAAAGCTCCATTTAATTTCAGATTAAACTGGGAAGCTGTTTTATACAAACTGTTGATGTCAGTGTACTTCTGTGCTTTAGAAAGACCACTCTGAATGACAAAAAAAAAAAGTGTTAGTGATTACTGCCTGATGTGAATATGCACTTTTTATTCCAATAGTTTTCATTCAAAGCATTATTCCAAAAGAATTATTCTAAATTATTCCAATAACTCAAAACTGGAGTCAGTTATCAGTCACTGCATTTTATCAATCATTTTCTTGCCCTATATTTTCCAGGCCTATTTAGTGAAACTTTTCTATAAATTAAAAATAGTTGGGGACTTTTTTAGATACTACATGTAGTAAAGTCTACTTTGAACAACATTTTCAATTTAATTGTACGCTTACAATTTTAATGTTTCTTTATATGTTTCTAAGGAGACTGGGGAATATATGATGAAGGTTAACAAAAAAAAAAAGAATTTGCAGAACTAGATGACTTGATCCTACTGATTTTGTCACTTGGTGTTATTAGAAAGGTGCTATAGTACCTGTACTTCATAACTGCTAATACATTTTTATTTTATTTTGGCTAAGAGAAAGCATGTTTAATAACTTTGAAGTTTATTTTCACAGCTATCACCTCCTCGTTAAAATTTTTGTAGCAAGAGTTGAAACCCAGTTCTAGAGATCCACTGCAGTTTGTGCTTATTTTATCATACCTACTTTATGAAGTTAGATCTGAGGCTTTTATCCTTGTTCCTTTACACAAAGGCTTTCCCTAAGCACATTAGCAGCTGCCGCATTCCTTTCGTAGCTTTGAGTACATTTGTCAGGGGCCTTGACACAAAGGTTGTTCTGCAGCTCCATGAGAACTGGGAAACATGAAACGTATAATCCACAAAGAACATGGACTGGTTAGTGATACCTTTGCAAAAGGAATGTGGTATGGTAAAGACTTAGCACAAACCTGGCATTGCATAGAGATTACATTTCTTAGGAGTGAGGCCAATTGACCCCAACTGCTTGTGAGAGGCTGCTGTACTTGTACAGTCCTCGTGCATCTGTCCTGAAAGATTCTTTAAGATGCATTAAGAGACAAGAGACAAAATTCAACTCAGTACAGAGGTACTTTGGCTGTTGTGTACTCTGGGTTTGTATTTGGAGTTCAGTCTGAAGCATTTGTATTTATTTTTATTGTATTTGTAATTAAATACTTGTAATTAAAAGATTAACAAAATCTTTTTATAGGTTCTGTATATGCTGAGTGTCTCTTATTTTATTCCTCCGGTGGTTTTTTTCAGGCTTGTGTATTTGCTCTCAAAATTGAACTGTTTATCTCACACTGTGCTATTAATTCTGTGAAGCAGATGAAAATTCCAGATCCTGCTTTTTAAAGTAGAATTTATGTTGTTAAAAGTCTTAACAAGTCACCAACTCTCCAAACAACTTTATGATGAGAAACTCATCTTTTCTTGTAGGTTTGATCTACCACCACTTATCCTTTTTTCAATGGATGGGTTTAGAGCAGAATACTTGCAAACTTGGTCTTCTTTGATGCCAAATATTGAAAAACTCAGTAAGTTACCAAGAGTGCTTTGACTGTTTTCTTTAAAAGTGTACATGCAACATCTCCTCTCCCTTTTGGTGATGTCATGTGTATGTGTTGCTCAGCAATACAGAAATCACAAATAAGATCTCCCTCAACAGTTCTGTATTTTAATTATGTTCTGCATTAATTCTTGTATTTGAGTGCACAGCAAACAAGTATCTTTTTTTTTTTTTTTTAACAAGGCCCCTGATACTGGTCAGCATCTTTTCATTAAATAAATAGTTTGAAATATACATTCAAATACAGTTTAAGACTGAAAAAAGTTCCAGTGAGGGTTTTCCTGCATTATCTGTACTCCACTGAAAAATTCTAGCTGCTAAGGAGATCATCATTAAAGTATAATACAAAGAGAAAATGCTTTGGCTTATGGGAAATTTTTCCTCAAATATGCACTTTTTCAAGTCAGATATCTTAAGATATAAAAAAGAAGCTGCATATTTAAAAGTCTGTCAGTGAACATTATTAAATACAATGTAATTTACATATTGGTATAATATTTATATGATTGCAGTAAGGTCACAGTAACTGTTTCCCAGTATTTCTGAATATTGGGAGAAACACTAAGTTGAAGATCTTTAGCTTGTTCTGCTAAGGGCTTTAAAAAGTGAGACTCATTAGTGCACACTGCATTAAAATTTCCTGAATGTTTTAGAGCTCAGCTCTTAAGATGCTTTGTACCCGGACAAAATGTCTGCATATTTATTAATTTTTTCTCAGTAGTAATAGTCCAAATTGACAGTGTTCCTACATGTTCTGAATAGATACATTCTGTTTCTGTTGTGCTCATTTGAAAACTTCACATGGGTATTACAAGGTACTACATTTTATTGAATTGTTGACAGTCTTCTTTGTGGATAACGAGGGTATCCAGAAGCCTAAGCTTGAAGCAGTGTGGAAACCTGACTTCTTGTGGAAATATTTGATTCTAACTTTAGAAGGAACTTGAATCAATGGAGAAATCATGCATGCAGAAGTCAGTGCTCAGTTACAGACGTTTGAAACAGGTGAAAAGGAAATGCCCAATTGACAAAAGGCATGAAAACCATGCTACGTGTATGCTTCCAAGAAATCCTTTCAAGCAAGAAGAGATCTAATTCAGCATTACTCATGTTTGTGGTCAGTTGTAACAATTGGTTACGCACATTAATGTTTATGCTTCTCAGAAATCTGCAGTGGAAAGGAAAGGGAAATTTCTTTCTTTGCAGAAGAAAAAACGTGATTCTGATTTGTAGCATAAAATATTTCCTCTCTACTAACTCAATTAACCTAGGATTTTCAGTAGAGCTAATCAAACTAGTTGTTGTAGAATATGTGTACTATGAATATAGTACTATGTGCACTATGAATGTAGCTCTTTTACTGTTCAAGAAAAATCCATAAAAAATGATGCTGATTTGCACATATATCTGTCAACTATTGAACCCTTCTTGAAACACTCTTTAAGCCTTTTTTTTATGTACCACACTGGAACAGTTTTGTTGAATAATTTCAGGTTTTCATTATTGAGGTTACTTAGTTAAAATCAGTTTCTGTTCTTTGACAGAAACACTGTACATTGAAGAATAAAGTGTGTTTGAGTGTGTATCAAATAATCATCCGACTACAGCTTAATACAGAACTGTTGCTCCACATGAGCTAGATTTAGATATGTCATTAAGACATCCTTTCTTCACACTTTTGTTTTCTGAGTAAATAAGTTGGATACTACAGTGGGTTTAGATATTACAGATGTTCAGATGTGGCGAGTGTCTTAGAGTGCTGAAAAGTAATGCAAAGTTTGGAGATAAAAGTTGGATATCTAGGGTGGGAGTCCTCCAGAGCAGCATACCTATATTTAGATATGTTCTTGGAGGTAATTAGTAGTCTGTACAGTTCAGTGCAAGAGCCTAAAGAGCAAGTCAGCTCAACCAACGGACAGAGGGTGTCACAGGACAAATTGTTGCCATAACCTATGTTTCTAGTATGATCCAGTACGCTGTGTCTTATCCTAGGTGGCTTTTGTCAGCTGTGTCAGGAGGACACCTATCTCCTGGTGATCTTGCATCAAGACTGACAACTTTCATGTAGATGTCTTGGATATCTGAGGGTATCTCAAATGACACCAGATTCCAGTGCTTAAGAAACTGGGTCATTCCAATGCATCTGGCAACCAGAGAGCTCCGCAGGGGGCTAACCTGGAGCTTCAGCCTCACTGCATAAACAGAAATGTCTAGTGCCATTTTAGTTCTCAGGAGTATCAAGACACTCATTCAGGTCAGCAGACAGGATGTAGGAGCAGCATCTGAAGTGCAGGCAGGATCATTACATAGGTCTCAAATGGCCTTAGGTGTATATAGGCTTTAGGTAGCTGAATTGAGTGTCCAGGGCCCATTGACTGCAGTGGGATGGTAGACCTAGCTCACAGGGAGACATCAAAAGGTATGTGTCTTAATTTGGAGTCACATTTCCCCTCTAATACCACAGCAACGGTCTGTGGTGATTTGTTTGTTTGTTTCTTTCTTTTTAAGACTGTTAGTTTTCAGTAAAAATTTTTTTAAAAAAAGCTCAACCAAATTTATATTAATTCCCTGATCTGTTGCAGAAACATGTGGCACACATTCAAAATACATGAGAGCTGTTTATCCCACAAAAACCTTTCCAAACCACTATACTATTGTCACAGTAAGTGAGAATTTGCTATTTTTCCTTTTCATTATCTGGATGACATAGAAAGGATTTTGTCGTGCCAATCTTTCTGTGGGACATGGGAACTCAAGCTGTGTGAGTACAATAGAGAGAAAGATGCTGAGATAGTACATTCGGGCATGATCTATGTGGCTATGTATGTCTGCTGTTTGATTCTGGCCTGTGAACTGGTTATTCCTGATCTTTGTCCATCTAATTGGATATGGGTGAGTATGGGTGAGGACACAGACATTTGATGAAAAAGTGTGTTAGGATGGTTTTGGCAGCTGATACACAGCCACATCACATACATGGTACTCGTAGCACATCAGGTTTTAATTGGGTGGAGAGAAAATAGGGAAACTCAAGGGAATTTGACAGGCATGCTGAATTCATTGGCAGGAAGCCGATGATCTGTGTGAGTTAGGAAAGCGTGTTCTGTTTCTGTGATAAAGCAGCCCTAAAAATAATTTCAACATTGCAACAGCGTGCATTGCAACAAAGCTTAGGCTCCATTTGACTTCAAGATTCAACAGGCTTTTCTTTTTCTTTATTTTCTTTTTGCAGGGATTGTATCCAGAGTCTCATGGTATCATTGACAACAGCATGTATGATGTAAACTTGAACAAGCATTTCTCGCTTTTGGGGACAGAAAAATTCAGACCTTCATGGTGGAAGGGGCAGCCAGTAGGTTTATTTCTCATCATGGTATTCTTTTTTGTCTAGAGTGGCTCATGCACCATATTATTAAACAAAACAAAAAGAGAACAAAATGCAAAGATGTGTGATATATTTGCAATATGTGCTAAATATCCTGTAGGCTTTGTTTTATAGGCCAAATAGTTTGCTTTTCTTGAAAGTAAATAAGCTCTTAAAATGTTAATTCTGAGACTTTAAAATTTCACTTAATGTAGTAATTAGTAAAAACCACGTAAATTTTTGGCTAGTATTGGAATGGATCTCTTGCCACAGGAAGCCACACGAAAATTTAATACAGTTTTATTGCGGGGCATTTTTTTTGTTTGTTATTTGACAACTGGCTAGAAAATGAAATCTGAAAATCTACTTCCAAATTCTATACATTGACAAATACATGTACAAAGTTCAGGTATATAAAAACAAGGAAGAGAATAGCAAAGAACTTAATATCCAGCAAAATGAATGCTCACATATAATGTATGGCACATTTCATAAAAAATCCCTCCCTGATTTTACCTAGGGTTATGATTAATGTTATTCACTTACTAGAACTATCAAGCTGTAGTAACAGTAACTTCAAATCAGATACCTCTGTGATGTGTGAAAGAAGAAAGAGAAATGCATGCTTGCAGCTCATATTTCTGATCCAATTACATATTTTTACTTTGCTGATATGAAGTCCTCCAGTGGTGTAAATGCCATAAAATCATTTGTTTTTATCTTTGTCCACAGGTCTGGCTGACAGCAATGTACCAAAATTTGAAAGCAGGCACCTTCTTTTGGCCAGGCTCTGATGTTCCAATTAATGGAACATACCCCACCTTATACAAAGTATTTAACAGGTAAGTTTTACAGGACTCATAGAAAATTCCTGTAAATTACTCCAAAATCCAAACTGCAATAGGACAGTAGAAGGAAACTAAATACAAGATTTTAAACAACAGTCTGAGAGATAAGTGCCATGTCACATCATGCTGGTTTTGCCACAGAACTACCAATAACAATTGAAAATTTCAAAACCTTTTAGGGGATTCACAATGAGAAAGTCAAAGGGTACTGTATATTCTGCTCTCCTAGGCAGTTTTGAAAGTTTCAGCCATCTGCAAACCACTGATCTCCCACTAGGAAAGCATCCTATAACTGATTAGTAGCCACTGCTAAGCTAGACCAATGATTACCATATTTCCACACATAAAATCTACACGTATTAAATAGCCCTTTAAAAATACTTGTACTTGAGAATATGCTTTCAGATAACCTATAAACTAAGATAATGAACACAAACTTGGAAGCCATGGCAAGAGGCTATAGAAGGCAGACACTAACTGAAGAGAGGATTCTGGATAGGGAAGCTGCTGAAGGAAGATGGGCTCTAGATCAATTCCATTTGGTCAAGCTTTCGTGTGTAATAATGTGCACACTGTGCTGAATCATAGTTCTCTTTTTTGTTTTCTTTTTTTGTTTTTTTCTAGTTAATTCACAGCTTACACATGTTAAAATATAGCAGGATTAGTAGGATTAGTACTCAGGAAACACCCAAGTACTGTAGGTAATTATCATAAAGCTTCTGCATGACTTTGGGGGAAAGCAAAGCTATTAATAGGTGAATTCCCTCACAGGAGACAAAGCATAACCTCACAAAGATTTCGCTGGGGACATTACTTGCTTTAAAAATGTGAAAGTCCAAGGTCTACATTCTGGAAAGAATAAAATTTATTCTGACTTGTACTTCATGCTTATGTCCTGAATCTTGTTTTTGCACATAATTATAAATATATGAGTACTCCCACCAACATCACATATTTGTATTTGCAAAATCAGGAAATGTCTAATTTACCATTAAAAGTTAGTTACATTCAATTAAAAAAAAAGAGAATACTAGAACTGATTGCTGATACTTTGTTAAGATGCATAGTTCTTAAAATCCAAATCTGTGACTTTACTATATGACTAGAGGGTGGATCCTTTATCTGTATCTTGTATTGGAAGGGCTTATCAAAAAAACCTTGTTAACATTTATTTTTATTTTTATTTTTCAGTTCAGTTACAAATGAACAGAGAATCTCAGGAATACTGAAATGGCTTGACTATGCCAAATCTGAGAGGTAACGCAGTAATATGTAGCTGGTTTGTGAGACTATAGCTTAGAAAGGTGTTAATGCTTAGGAATTTAAACTTCTATTGGTATTTGTGAAGCATGGAATCTTCCTCACCACCTCAAATTATAATTTGCTGAATTGAAGCCTGTTCTATAAGTATAGCTAATCATTTTGAGGGTAAGATTGTAGATACTTGTGGAATAATTACTGGAGGTGACTTGGAGATTAGATTTACATTAAAGGCATGGCATTGCTCACACATGAAGCAAAGGTATAACATTGACGAAGCTTCCAGGATGGAGTGTAGCTGCAGCTGCTATGCAAGGAATCCATTCTATGGTGGTTCCCTGAACAGCATTGCCTACAAAATAGCACAGAGAGTGTAGCAATTGAAGACTCCGCAGCCAGGCTCTGTGAATTGCTGCAGAAGATGAGAACTCTATAGTACTAGGGAATTTATAAGCTGCATATTTACCACCCTGGGCCAACAGGCTGTCATTTTTTGACAAAGTGCTGTCCTTTGTGAGAACTTTGCTCATTATAATCTCATTATAATACCAAACCATGCCTCCATCCCAAAGGCTGCCTGCCTCCAAAGTGTGGTTCACTGAGGTTGTGCTCTGAATTTTCTTAATCTGTATCTTTAATAGTGAAGCAAGAGAATTTTACACCAATCATAATAAAGGTCTGTATGGCTAAAGTCACCCAAGCTCCAGCTTGAAGATAAAAAAATGAGAAAAATTACTTGAGAAAGGGGGACTATTAGGGAAGATATCATCGTGAACTAGTCAGGAAAGATATCATCGGAGATTATCTCTGACTCCGGGAATCACTTGACAGGCTGAGCCTCAATTCTTCTCCATAGGGACACCTTTGGGTAAGATCCAGACTATCCTGAGTGCTTCCTTGGAAAAACTTAGAAATCTAAGTGAGATTGGTGAGACACTGGAACAGGTTGCCCAGAGAGGTGGTGGAAGCCCCATCCTTGGAAGTTTTTAAGACCAAGCTGGATAGAGCTCTGAGCAACCTGCTCTAGTGGGAGGTGTCCCTGCCATTGGCAGGGGGGTTGGAACCAGATGATCTTTAAGGTCCCTTCCAACCCTGACAATTCTATGATTCTATCTCTAAAGAGCTATTTTTTAACTTAATGCATTTTGTAGCCAGGCTGTATTATTTACAATTATGATATTTGCACATGCTTTTGCAGACAGTATATTTATCACTGGCAATCCAGAAGAACCTGTATTCCCATTGCCTCAATAAACTGCACTGTTCACGTAGCCACATCTCTCACCGGGCGCTGTGTGAGTCCAGAGTGTGACTACACAGAAGCTGCAGCGTGCTGTTGAGCGCGTCCATATTACTGGACTTCCAGTGCTAAATGAACTGCATCCTTCACGTAGCTGGCTGCATGCACAACCAGATGGAAGGTGCAGCACTATTGAGTGCATCGTGATATTTGACTTAAAGCCCCAAATTGGACAGCGCTCAGAATCTAAGCCCAGCCGCTCCCAATCCCTCTGATAGCTGAGGACTGGCTGGAACTCAAGGGGTCCTTATTTTCTGCCAAAATTACCTCTGAACGCAACAATACTGATGAGTATCTACTTAATATTAAGATATGTAGATAGGGAAAAGGTAGGAAAAGTATGTAGCTGAATGTAAAACATGTATGTAGCTGGATGGGATGTACTGTTGTAGAATTTTTCTTTTATTGTTGCGCCTTTTTTCTTGCTGCATGGCCTAGAGGGAACATGGAACATTCAGTTTCCAGTCTAAGTGTATGGATGAAAGATATTATATGAAACATATTGCACAAGAAAGGTTAAATATCTGGACATAAGCACAGGCAATATGAAAAGTAGAAGTCAGTATCGATTGTGGTGCCCAAACTTTGTGACATGGAAACAAATGAAATCTTTTATATGATAATTAGTTAACAAATTCCTAATGTATTTGCAGTCAGGAGATGCTCTCTAGAGCCTCTGCTTAATCGAGAGGATGTACGGTGGTAGATCCATTTACACCTTGAAAAGGAACAACTTGCTTTACTGTCTGAGATCTTGAAGATTTTCAGAGTGATTTCTAGATGCCAATTAAAGATACTGGATACTGTTCCTGAAATTGTAACTTCAAATAGTCCATGTTGATTAATTACAAAACTCAGAGAAATTTGATTTATTATATTTGCTGTATGAACTTTTATTAAGCTTTAAAGAAGATATTTATAATTCTGTTTGAAGTTTCATTTATTTATTATTTTAAAATGAAAGTGCTATCTATTCAAATGCTGTTTCCAAATTCCCATAATATTCTGTTCTTATTTGTTTTTAAATTGAGGCCTGATTTCTACACTTTATATATTGAAGAACCAGATTCTTCTGGACATTCATTTGGACCAGTTAGTGGTGGTGTAAGTAGTCTTTGTGTTTTTCTTAGACTACCTCACACTAAAAATGGTGCTGTACTATGAACTTAACCAACTTAAAAACTTGGAAAGGGTAGTAGATTAAAAATTACTGTGATGGTTTTATGAGATTTTTTTACTTGTGGTTGAGCCCATTGTTATGATTTCAACAGTGTGTGTGAATCAAAAGAGCTGTAAACCAAACAGACTGGCAGAAAATAATTTCTGGCAGAAAATAAATGCTTATATATAGACAGAGCTTTAATTTTATTGCCAAGGGATATTTGGAAGCATGTGGCCTGGAAAATCCTCAGAACTGTCTTTTATTTATTCATAACACTGTATTTCAAAGCTTTTTAATTTATAACCCCAAGTTATTACATTTTTACATGCATATAGGTGAATGGTTCAGTCTTTCAGGAGCTTAGGACTTCTCATATCAGCTCTTTCCTGGAATCATGTTTTTTAATATATTTGAAAATAGTCTTCACCAAAAAGTCTTCTTGTAGTGGACAAGGACAGAAAAAACAATATTTGTAGGATAGTTTTAGGCTCCCTCATTGGAAAGGGAACTCCATTTCTCTTTGTACATAAAGCACTTAAAGCCTCATGACTGTATTTGTAATTGTATACATGTACATTGTCCATTCAAGAAAGTGCAGCAGAGTTAGGGGAACAAGAAGGCTGCAAGTGCTCAGGTGTAGAGTCCTCACACTCAGTCAGGTATCATCTGTAGGACTAAGAGGAAGAGTGTGGGTCAGCTGCACCAACTAGGAAAGAGCCAGTGGATGACTGTAGGGTGGGTTGTGCTGATTTTCTCCCATTTTACTTCAGTGGTGGTCAGTGTTTTTCTGTAGGAAGTGTAAAGGGCCTGTATATATGAGAGAAGGGTAACGTCTTCTTGGATGCTACATTGGTCTTAGAGATAATACGCATCTGTAAATATTTTTGAAACACTGTTTTTTGTTAGTGCAGTGTTCATACTACAACAAAAATCGTATTTTATGTTCTAAATTGGATATTTTATATAAATTTGGGAGTGAGGAACACATTTGATCTGAGGGTGCTAATCTGTCAAAAAAAATACTTTAAAGCTTAATATTTCTATGGTAATAGAAAAAAATAATTATGAGTCTTTATGTGGTATATTCTGTGGTATAGTGGAATTGTGCACATCTACAGCAGTGATGGCAAAAGAAGCAACAGCATTAAGAACCTGAAAACTTAGTGAAAAGCTCCATTTTTTCAGACTTTGTTGATTACATTTAAGTAAGAACTTGAAATCAGAAAGAAAAATTCTAATGAAACTGGTTTATCTCACAGGTAATCAAAGCCTTACAGGTAGCAGATCAGGCACTGGGGATGCTAATGGAGGGACTTAAACAGAGAAACCTTCACAAATGTGTAAACCTCATTGTTTTAGCTGATCATGGTAATGTATATAGTTCTTTTCTGAATCTAAATTTTACTGAGTCGTGTAATATGTGTGCTTGCTAGTTTTAATCTCACTTGTATTTATCTTCATCTTCCTAGACATATATTGTGTGTAAAAAATAACTGTTTCTATATTGTTCTTTAGGGATGGAGAAGACCTACTGCGAACAGTTAGAATATATGACTAATTACTTCAAACAGATTGATTTCTACATATATCCTGGGCCTGCAGCTCGCATTCGAGCAATAAATGTTCCAGAGGGCTATTTTAGCTGTAAGTGTGGACTAATCCTGGGATTGCACAACAAATATAACAGGAAATAATTAAATACGTAGAAAAATAAGTAGGGAAAATAGATAATCAGTAGTAATCAGCAGAATGAAGGGCTTTCTGTTTCACTTAACCTGGCTTAAACATCCATGGAAGTTGGTTGGTTGGTTGGTTTGGTTTTGTTTGGTTGGTTTTTTTTTTAGTAAGAATGATCCCTTTAGAGGAAACTGAAGGTTAGGAAAGATTGTTGCAGAACCTGATTTAATTTTCTTGGCATGTGGAAAGATGAAGTAAGATAGTTCTGTAGTGTTAAACAGAAACTTCAGGTCTTCCGTAAGTGCATTGCTCTTCACAGTTTTCTTGGACGACGTTGGCAGAGACAGTCTTTGAAGCAGTGGCTATTTCTAACTGTGTGTACAAAGTTATGGTACTTGAACCTTAGCACAGTGGGATCTAAGCCTTAGTTGAGCTCTTTAGCTAGTATCACATAAGAACACAAAATTGAAACCATGTGAGCTGACTCTGACTGAGAATAGATACTCTGCTACCAGATTGAAAAAAAATCCCAAACGTCCCCAAACTTTCTTTATCACAGAAAATAACAGAGAAAGGTAAAACCATGGAGATGCCCTATTTAGTGAGTTTGATAATTCTAGAAGATTTCAAATAAGAGCTGGGATCCCTTTGTATTTTTTATTTATATTTTTCTAATTGTATTTAGATCTGTAGGCACAATATTTATACAACATAAAGCAGACTTTCCTGGGTTTAAGTAGAAGACAGTCTAGGTCACAGAAGAGCAGAGTAATCAGAAGAGGAGAGAATGATATTTTGTGCATGTCTCAATCTCAATATAATTATTTCAGTCATTTCTTCTAGTGGTTTTTCTTTTTTTTCCTTCTTATTTTTTTTTTTCTCTGAAGGCTTTTTCCTTCTGTAAAGTGCTCAGATTTGTTTTTTAGAAAGCTAATATCGAAAGGTTAAAGGCATTCTTTGATAATGTGAAAGGTGAAAGTACTAAGACAGACTGGATTTTTTTTCTGTGACGGCTGCTGGAAACGGAATACAAGACAAGTGCATCAGATCCAGTTTAATGTAGAAAAGGTTATACTTCAAACAGAGGTTAGGTAGGAGAAGAAAATTTGGTTCTGATGAACTTCGGGTGTAGGCAGTCATCACCACAGCAGTTTTCTACAGTCTGTCTTAATGTACCCAAAGTGCTAGGTGCTTCCACAGGCTACAACTTTTCCATACAGGTAGATACCCTTGGAAACTTAACACTCATGCCTGTGACAGGTTGTGGTTACCATAACCACAGATTAATAAAGAACTATTAAATAAATAGTAAGAAAGAAATTAAATTAAGAATAATTAAGAATCTTTTCTTAGTAAAAAATTTAAATTTTACAGTCAAAAAGCATGTAGACATTTTTCTCATGTGGCTTTGGATCTCCAACTGTTTGAATGTATGTTTTTCTTTTTCTTTTTAACAGTTGACTCAGAAGGAATTGTTAAAAACCTCACAGTAAGTAAATATTTTCATATTTTTTCCTCATAGTTTCTCTGAATAGGAATCTGATCAAAAAGAACAGTTTATGAAAAAATGAGCTTAAATAGTGTACTGACTCCAGTGTACCACAGGAGGCAGTTCTGGAAGTTGTTCAAAGATGGTGCACAAAGGTCTGCCACGGGGAGATCTTTATTCAGGGCAAAAAAGCTTAAATACTTGCAGTGCTTTTAGGTATGGTGCACTACCACTGGGCCCCATACTAATATGTCTGCCTGGATCTCTGCCATATTGTGTAGCTGTAGCACTTCTGGGCAGGTTTCAATCTTGTCTGTGTCTCCCATGTAGACCATTGCTCCTTGTGGGTGCACTCTGTGACAGCTGAGGTTTGAAGGGTGAAAATAAAGACTTGGATAGACTGGATCGATGGGCCAACATTAACTGTATGAGTTTCAACAATGCCAAGTGTTGGGTCCTGCACTTGGGCCACAACAACCCTGTGCAATGCTACAGGCTTGGGGAAGTGTGGCTGGAGAGCTGTCTGATAGAAAAGGATCTGGGAGTTCTAATTGACAAGCAGCTGAACATGGGCCAGCAGTGTGCCCAGGTGGCCAAGAAAGCCAGTGGCATCCTGACTTGTATTAGAAATAGTGTGAGCAGCAGAAGTAGGGAGGTGATTGTCCCCCTGTGCTCAGCACTGGTGAGGCCACACCTCGAGTCCACTTTTGGGCACCTCAATACAAGACAGATATTGAGGTGAAGCTGGTGAAGGGCCTGGAGAATAAATCTATGAAGAGCAATTGGAGGAGCTGGGACTGTTTAATTTCAGGAAGAGGAGACTGAGGGGAAACCTCATCACTCTCTGCAACTACCTGAAGGGACATTGTAGAAAGGTTGGTGCTGGTCTCTTCTCACGGTAATTAGCAATAGAACAAGAGGGAATGGATTCAAGCTGCAGCAAGGTATGTTTAGATTGGACATTAGGGAAAAGTTTTCCACAGAAAGAGTGGTCAGACACTGGAATAGACTGCCCAGGGAAGTGGTTGAGTCACCATCCCTGGATGTATCTAAGGGTTGTTTAGAGGTGGTGTTGAGAGACATGGTTTTAGGGGTGAACTTTGTAGAGTAGGGTTAATGGTAGGAACTGATGATCCCAAGGGTCTTTTCCAACCTGAATGATTCTATGATTCTATCAAAGTAGAACAGAGTGCAAATCAACCAAAGACCAACCCTATTTCTTTTCCTGAAAGGTGGATCTGTCAGTGCATGTTTTCTTTATACATTTTTAGATAGATAATTCACTCTAGGGCTTTATTTATTTATTTGTGCTTAGTCTTCAAGATATACATTAATTCATGTGGGATGAATGTGATGACCAAATTAAAATGCTTGTAGGAAAGTTGTCTTGTATTTCTTTGCATTTATGTTTTACAGTGAATTAAACATTTACACTGTTTGCTCTCTATTTGTTGTCATATTTTTCCTTTCTTTCCTTCATTGCCACTTTGTTTTCTATCCTGTGACTAGTCCTAGTCCAAACAGTAGACAGATGTTCTGATATTTTTAGAATAAATGCTCTCAGCTTGGAAAAATTCTGGATTGCCTCAACTGGGTATATTTCTGATAAATCACCACTAGAGGTCTTCCTTTAACCTGTTGAACAACTCGTTTGTGCAATGGTGGATGTAGCTTTTGCTTGCCACTGAAGTCCACAAAGCAGTGAAAGTTCCTGTTTAATTTTTGATTGATTCTGAGTACCTAAGAACACGTCCTTTATTCCCCAGCATCCAAAGCAGGTGCAGGAATAGGATATCAATGGTTGGGCATAGTCAAATGAGCTTTCATAGTTCTATATCCACTACCCCACTGTATGATGTAGAGCCTGTCATATCAAAGAGCGTTAGCATGAGGGGAATAGCCCAATTTGCATGTTTTCAACCTCAGTTGAAACTGCAACTGCAACTGAAAATGCAACTGCTAATAGTTACAGAGATGTGACATCTCGCTACCCTGTAAAAATAGCCTGCTATCAAAACACTTCTTTACTTTTCTATTCATAATTAGTTAATGTATTTTATCCCTTTTAATTTTTATCCCATTTTATCCCTGGGTTTGGGCAGAGAAGGAAGTTTTTCACTGCATACTAACTACTGATCAATAGACAAAAAGTCATATTATATGTTGAATTTCCTCTATTTTCCCCTTTAATTAGACTATCCTTTGTAGAATGACCTCATCTCCTGGACTAGGTAACCAATTGAATCCTTATTTTTCACATTCCTGGATTCCCTTACGCTTCTTTGATGGCTATCCAGGCACACTTCCTCTCATTTCACATCTTAACGTCATAATGTCATTCTGCTCAGAGTACACAATTCTAGTACTTAGAGGTGAAGATGTCAGATCAGACTCCAGGCATGCTGTAGTTTGTACCGCCTGTGTGGAAAAACAGGTCCACTTCTCTGTCTTACCCAGCTTCCTTAGCAGCTCATCCTTCAGCATTTTAGATGTTTTGTGTTGTCCTGGTGCTGGATTCCAGATCAGGAGCAACACTTCTGAAGCATTGCTATGATGCTTGCAGCCAGCTGGAATGGCTCCTGATGGCCATATGCAGCTATATCTTTTCAGTATGTCATGTAGTTGTCATTAGGCTCTCAATGCCAAACTCACTCATGGTACGCGGGCTAACACAGCATGTATACTAACATAGGGGTTTTCAACGCAGGAAAAGTGTATGGAAAAGCTAAGGCCTTTAGCTAACAGCTGAGCACTGGACATTTACATGGCATGAGGTTACATGTTCAGTCTTGCAGCTAAAACCTGAGACTGTGCTACATTATGTTTACTTGGCTTTCTTTGATATTTATTGAATAATAATGTAACAGAAGATGGCAGATATAAACTTTCAGGGTACTTTCTATTGGAGAGTGTAATCTTACATACTAGATTCCAGTGACATTAGTATGGACATATAGACTAGACATTATTACTAAATGACTTTCATCCCTAGGAGTACTTTTACCACAGTATGTGTGAAATTGCTATATATATTACACCAGTATATTTTCAAACAGTTCCAAAAAACCCCCACTTTTCTTTCCATTGCTTCTTGGGCCAAAAATAAGATCTGTAGGTTATCCAAGAAGCTCTGAATAATGCCCTTTGTGCTTACATTTTTGTTAATAAGATGTTTGTGATAATTTTGAATAATGGGTTTATTTTTGATACTGTGCAAAACTCATGACTTGGCTCTCTCCTCTTGCACAGTGCAAAAGATCCCCTCAGCACTTCAAGCCTTATCTGACACCTGACTTGCCAAAACGATTCCACTATGCTAACAACATTCGTATTGATAAAGTTCATCTTCTGGTGGATCGACAGTGGCTGGCTGTGAGGTACTATAATTTGTGTGACTGTTACTGTATCTTTTTCATCTCATTCTCATCCTTTTAATTGTCTTCATGGATGCCTCATTTCCTGTTTTGCTTTAAATTTTTTCCATTTCCTTATTTGTTACATTTAAAATCTTACTATGTGTAAAAATTACTGGTTTTAACTGGTTCCATTTGTACCATTTTTATTTACACTGTATGATAGCTTCTCTTTAGGGACAGAACTTACAAATCTTACTTATACATAAAGCCAAGAATGTAATATTAGTAATATTAATTATTATTAATACAATTCAAATTTTAATGGTATAATAAAAGAATCATCATGGCTCTGG
>JANHGN010002205.1:31294-78782 GCA_024605025.1 Megaceryle maxima
GGTCTAATAAAAGAATCATCATGGCTCTGGATGAGATTTTTACAGAAAAAAACCTCAAGAAATAGAAGAAAAAAGAAAATAAAGTATACTACTACACAGAAAAAGTATCAGAAAATGCAGTTAAAATAGTTGTACAAAAAATAGTTGTACAAAGCCTTCCTATTATCTAGCCCTGTTCTTGTCATTACAGCCTCTCCACTGTCCTTCTGGGTCCTAAGTCTGATGGCTTTAGTCTGGTGCACGTGTAGATATGGCTAGTATTAGACAGATGTGTTAGATATTTTTTCTTCATTCTCTTTCTTACCTCAAAGTCTGGTTTTGGTCAGTTCCAGATCTGTATTCCTTAACTGACCATTGTTGAGTTGTTTCTAGCTTTCAGGTCTCCATTCTACACAGAATAGCTAGTTGTTACTCTTACCTGTATAAAAACTATGTCTTTGCCATGCACAGATAAGCTGATAAGTTAGACATAATGACCCTGTCACTATGAAAAATTGCTGTAAGAGCTAAACAATAAGAAATTAGCTCTGAGCAAGTCAAGAGCAGTTCAGACAAGCCTTAGTCCTGAGGCTTTGAAAACTCAGTACAAAGCCTGTGGTGTTCACAGCAATACTGTATTTACTGAGCTACAGTGTGGCAGTAGGAGAGACAAGAGATAGCTTGGAATTTTGACACTATTCAAATAGTAGAAAATGCCTTTCCTGATCAGTATATGACTTGATTCTTTGTTTTGAAGCAACCAAATAATTTTCCTGGACAAATAGAAAGAAATGTCCACTGAAAAATCTCATTCACCCTTTGGTTAACTGTGCTCATGTTCTTATGCCTCTGAAAAGAGGATACATGTGCTTCAGAATTGTGCATTGAACCAGTATGGGATGACTATCTCTTTATCTTTCCATGTATCTCAGCAACGGGGGTAAATTAAAAGAAGTGTTAGTCATCATAAATCAGACTATTCTGACATGTTATTAATTCTATAACCCACACACACATCTCCTTCATCCTTTAGAATCCATGATGAAAATGCACTGTCTTGTAAGGCAAAGTCCCTTGCAGTCTTATTTATATTGTTTCACAGAAACTAACACTGGAGTTCTGACTTTATAATTTTTCTATTAAACTCCAAATGTCACAGAATAAAACTGAGGAATTCTTCCTAAGCAGATTGCACTTGTTCTGAAACTTGTAGCTAGGTGAAAGCCTCAATTCAAAAATAGCCTTTTTTTCAATTTATTCTGAAAACATTGATTCACTGTACACTCAGTAGCTGCCTAGGATAATTTATTTCTCTCCACAGCAGTCTGTTACAGGACAAAGAGATCTTCATAATAGTGAACACTGGATGAGCAAAAAGTATTGCAATATTATGCCAGAGTCAGTTCTTAAGACATGATCCAGAGTTCAGTGAGTCAGCATGACTGGTTTTAACTGGTTTTATTTACACTATATGATGGTTTCTCCTTAGGGACAGAACTTACAAATCTTGCAATGGGGGTAACCATGGCTATAACAATGAATTTAAAAGTATGGAGGTAAGATGATTTTTATTCAAATCTTGAACCTTCTTATACGGAAAATCACAATGTGCTAGCTGAACCACCAGAATTTAGAATATATGATTGTTTTTGCAGTGTGCATTTTCTTCTGTGTCACCCAGATACGTAGACTGTGAACAGGTACTGGGCCCAGATATTTGTATCGTTACCTCTCATTGATGTATATGAGTCCTGCTTCCTTTGGATCCTGTAGTAAAACCTCTCTGGATTTACCTTAACTCTGTGGATCCAGGTAGACTACAGTAAACCAAGCATCCCATGTTTAGCTATGGGACACTAAATTCTTTCATACTTTCATTCTTCTACTAAAGCAATGACTGAAAAATTTCCACAGGCTCTGGGAGTTTAGTTGAGCATCTGTGTGCTCAAATAACCCAAATCTCATCTCTGCTTATCTTACCAGACTTAATCACATCATCAGAGCAAAAAAGTCATTTGTATAACCTGTATGGTAGTGTAGCCTGTATTGCAGTTTCATCTCATTTTCACTTTTGGTTACAGTGACAATATATTGAGATTTTAAGCTTTTGGGTTTTCATTTACTTTCTGTGATGTGAGCCTTTAAGTAAGGTCAAGCATGCCACTACCAGTCCCATGTTCTGTGCCTAAGAATCAGATTCTTGCAGATTTTCACAACTATATTAAAAGACCATATGGCAATATACTGATCAGAATGGTGCTGAGTCTGCATGGAAAGAAAAGGTCAATTCTGGTTACCATGGAAACCTGGAGCATAGATAGCCTTGTGCAGGTGGCACAATGACAGAGGGATTTTTTTTCTTTATAAAGGAGCAAAATAATTTAATGTTGTCTTTTAAAAATAAATAAAATGTTCCTTTTCTATTATGGGAACATAAGAATATATATTTTTTTAGAACAGATCATTGTCCTGTTTAGTCCTGTATCCTGTATTTTATGTCAGGCAGCTCAGGAGCCTTATAAAGAAGTAGAAACTAATGTGAGACTGTAAGTAGTGTCAGTGTTGCAGATCCCATCAAGGGCCACCAAGCACTACATTGTACCAGTGGTTGTGCTGATGCAGGTCTCTGCTGAGCCTAGGGTGGGTCTCTGAAGTTCCTTTCTCTTTGCTTTAGCCATGGCTATAGGCTCTTAAGAGACCCATGGACTTCTGAGAATGCAACGTCTATTAAAAACCCCCAAACTAACAGACCCTAACCCCACTAATGCATATATTTCTGGCTCCATATTAGCCTTTAGAGAGGATCTGTGAGTGCCATGGCTCTGCATTTGTTGAAATGTCATTGTTACTGGCTGTTGCAATGAAAACATAGAAAAGTGTGAGTATGAAACATAGCAAACGATTTTCTTAAGTATGGATGAAAATGTTGAAGAACACACTCCCACTCCACAACTCATTATATAGTTTAAAGTATCCTGAGAAAATAATTTATGTTTTCCATTGATCTTCAAATTATATACAATGGGCAAAATGTGCCTTCTTTACCAGAACAGTCCCATATTTAAACTTTTTTGACCATTAAAAGACTATATTTTGTGTCTGTTTCCATAAAATGCTACTAAATTTTATTTGAATTTGGACTCCTTTAGG
The DNA here is from genome assembly GCA_024605025.1 of Megaceryle maxima. Classification (NCBI taxonomy): domain Eukaryota; kingdom Metazoa; phylum Chordata; class Aves; order Coraciiformes; family Cerylidae; genus Megaceryle; species Megaceryle maxima. Next base: position 34,424 of record JANHGN010002205.1, read on the forward strand.
TAACAACATTTGGTTTTTTACAATCTAGGCTATATTCTTAGCATATGGCCCAAGCTTTAAAGAGAGAACAGAAGTGGATGCTTTTGAAAACATTGAGGTTTACAACCTTATGTGTGGTGAGTAAAAGCAATCCAGTAGTTTAGATGATAAACCAACAGTGTTTTAAAACACCGGTGTTGTAAGAACTAAAAGGAGAGTAACTAAAACTTGAATGAATTCATTCAGAAGCTAGGATTTTCACAGAAAACACAGAAGCCATGCAGTTTTGCCTCTCTACATTGCCAAAAAATCTGTTCTGCTTTGAAGATTGTTTCTGATCACAGAAGGGTTCTGCTAAAGAATCAGAGAGAAGTGCTCCTGTCACGTGGGCTTGATTCCTGTGGAATCACTGTGGGACAAGAATCTTATAGAGAGTTACCAGTCTTGCTTGTAACTTAAAATGGACCATTGCAGTCCCAGCAGTGAGCAATTAGGAAGTATGTGCCTCAGAAAATAAGGATTAAGGCATCGCACAGAAATGCAATAGGCGAGTAAGCTTCACAATGTGATGGACACATTTGCAATCCCATTTGTACTCTACATTAAATCACCTAATCTTATGAATGTTATGGCAATGTATAAAATTGTATCAACAGTACTCAAATACATAATTATCAACTCTTGATGCAGTGGAAGACAACCGTGAACCTTCCTACCTAAAAAATTTTGAGCTGATGGTTCTAGATAACACAGTAGTTCAGATAATGGAATAAGTTATTTCTTCTACATTTAGAATGAATGCATAGGAAATGCATAAAATTGGAAAGATTAAAACTTTTTAAAATGCCATTTTAGTGTTAAAATGTGTTTTAAAATTTCACAATTTTCATCAGATTTGCTGCGTATTACACCAGCACCAAACAATGGAACACATGGCAGCTTGAATCACCTCTTAAAAAAACCATTTTACAATCCTTCGCACGCGAAAGAAGACTCATCCCCTTCTTCATGTCCAGTTTCCCATCTGACTCCCATAGATAATCTGGGATGCACATGTGTGCACGTAAGTAGGGGTTTCTGGAATCTATTAATCATCTTTGTCATCAAGTGTGTTCTTTTTTGGTTTTGTTTTTGTTTTTCTGGACTATGGATTCATTCTGAATGATTGTCTTCTATTTTACAGATAACAGATGTTGTGGTGCTAAATAAAAGGTTAAATCTCACCACAGAGGAAAGTAAGTAGCAAGAAATGAAAAAGATAGCAATATTTTATCATTTATGCCTGGTTTAGATTTTATGTTGTGGATTTCAGCACAAATATTTGCAATGTTAATTACAATTTAAACTGAAGTGAAAGCTAAGTCAGAAGCATAACTTTTTTCTTTTTTCTTTGCATTTCTTTACAAAATACCAATTGCTACTATTATAACACCACTTGTGCATAGGAATCAGATCTGAATCCCATTAAAATCTTGGAAAAAACCATAGAGGTTTCAGTGATCTGTGGAGAAGGTCTGAGGACTTCCAGACTAGATGCCATAACTCTTGTTCCCCACCTTGTTACCATAACTTTGCCTTTCTCTGATCAGAAATTTGCATAGATATTTCTATGTGCTTTTTCGTAAGGTTTCTGGAAAATTTTGGAAATTATCACTCTACTGGCAAGATAGATTAAAAATATTTATGCTGGTATGTAAATGAAAGAAACAATTTGCAAGTCTGCTATATTACATTGACTTTTATACATCGGACATAACATGAAAATGATTTTCTGCATTTTTTTATTCCACTCACAAGTTAACAGCTTAAAGAAATACATGCCCACGTTTACTGTTGATTTTGTTTGTATTAATTAAGATTTTAACTTACATTTTTTCCTCTTTGTGCCATCCAAAATGTTATAGAAGAATGAATCAATAATTATTGTTTAAATTCTAGTAAATGCAGCAAACTCATATCATCTGCCATATGGAAGACCCAAAGTTCTTCAGAAGGAAAATGTCTACTGCCTCCTTTCCCATCGTCGGTATGTGAGTGGATACAGCTATGATATCTGGATGCCACTGTGGACTGCATACACCGTGGATAAGCCTGTAGGTTATCAAATACCTGTACTACTCTCACATATGAAATATAATGGATTTATTCATCAGGAATCCTGGTTAAAGGCTGATGGATATCATGTGACTAGGGCTCTAATGTTTAAAAAGAAAAAGTGTCTTTGATATCTTTTAAATTTCATATAATAACTGTCTTAAAATATTGTTTGCAAAAGTGGGAATGGACATCTCTTAAGGACAAAAAATATGTAAGAGAATGAAGTAGCTGATAAGCTGGTTGCATCAAGCCAGTTCTGTCCAGGGGATAAGCTGTCAAGACAGTGCTTAAACTTGCCTGTCAGTTCCTAAGGAAAAGCAGGCTGTGATTTCCGAAATCAGAAGCTTTTAAGCTTTCCTATGAGTATTACGGTATTTTTCTCATTAAAAAAGCTTGGAACGCTCTGCAAGACAGTTTGTACTAACTCATATTTCTGCCTGTTCTGGTTATTTGCTCTCTATTATCTTATATAATTACTATATTATTATATATTATATATTATATATATATACTATATATAATTATTATATAATTACTGAAAAATACAATTACAGCTGAATGAACCTCTGGGAGTTCAAGGGTATGTGTCTCTGGAATAAATTGTTTGAGTTTTCAGGGTCAGTAAACTCATGGATATTCATGAGCTTAATTTCCCCTAAAATTTGATCCTTTTTCCAGGGTGGGTTGGCCAGGGCTCTGAGCAATGTGATCTAGTTAAAGGCGTCCCTGCTCACTGCAGGGGGTTGGAGTAGATGACCTTTAAAGGTCACTTCCAAGCCAAAGCATTCGATGATTCTGTGATTCTATACTGATTATTCTGTCTGAAGAGAGCTGTCATTGATGTTTACATGATTTCTTATTTTATCAGTACATACACAGGTAAATTATTTAAATCAAATATATGCTGATAGAATGTTAGTATTTCAGAAAGTTGTACTCCATGCTCTCTACTGATTTTTCACTGTCTGCATGGAGGATCAGAAAACCTACCCTAAGGAGGACTAAAGTCTAGTGAAACAAATGTTTATTTCAACAGAGATTATTTTATTTCATCATATTTGGAGAACTGATCTTATATTAAAACCAGTTAACTGCAAACAGGTTTTTCTTTTCTGATTTTGCTTTAAAAAAATTTAAAAGTCTCTCCAGAGCTGGATCATTTTTAATATTTTAGCATCACAGCAAAAATCTCAAAAAAAAAAAAAAAAGCAAATAACCTTTCAGATATTTTCCTTTCTTGAAATCAAAATTCTCAGTTGCAAAAGATGTGTATGCAGAAAGGTTTGCCCAGTATAACATCTAAATCAACAGAAATACGTATTTTTGATGTGGTTTATGCAACATTGTGGGAAGTAGCAAAGGGTTGAGACCAAAATATTGGAGGCTGTAGTTCACAGCAGACTCTAATACAATGAGGTATGTTTTCTACAGAAAGAATATGAAATAGATTTCCTCGGTAATAATAATAAAGAATAATAATTTCCCCTGTAAGAGCTCACTCACTGACTTATCTTACAGAGTAAGCTGACATCACAGTTTTTTTATTACAACTTGTAGTAATCAAAAGAGCTTTGTAACTTATAACAGCAGTGGAAGGACAGAGGGACAGAGCTAATGCCTTTGACCATAAGCTTTGGATAGAATATTTGGGAATGACAGAACATTTTTATTGCATCCAAGATTATTTATGCTATGGATAAAGCCTGTGCAGTGATTTACACAATTTGAATGGTGGGGCATTTCTTGACATTAAGTAGCTATAAAGAAAGTCTTCAGCAGTAAAATAGGTGACACAGGCTGGATTTTTGCTGCTTTTTGTGTGATTTGGATGTTTTGAAACTGGACTAGCTGATCAAGCTGGCACAGGATTTATTGCACCCGCATGGGATATAAGAATCAGGGATATTATGAATAATGTATTGTTAGAGATCTTAAATAAATGATGGTAGATAGAGTTTTGGTTACTTAGTATTCTCAGTCAAAGGAAAATTTAAGATTGAAGAACATTTATTTTCTATAGTTTTTATGCTCATCTGCCAGGGAGGTATGTAGATTTTCTTGGAAAACAATAGTCTCTTCACCTGCCTGCCTGCAGGTAGCTTTGCTATATAGAATCACTGAAGTTTACTATAAAAATCTACTCAAATGTATAACAGTCTAGTCAATCCTGCAATGGGATGAAAACAGCAATGAGTGCTGGGGATTATGGGAGTATTGTTTTTTGTGGTTTAGCAATTTTTCTTCTTGACCACTGAAAAAAGATTCCAGGAGGTGGCTGGAGTTGACATGACAGACCACAGCAGATGCTTAAAGCCTGTCATGCAATGTAAATAACTCATGCTTCTCAACATTAATTACTTGCTTGTCAAAGGACAATAACCTATATCAGAAAAGCTACTGCATGATGTGATAGGCAAAGCCATTTTTCAGTTGTAACTGCTTACTTCAGAAGACATTATGGTTCTTTGACCTAAAAGAGAAGGAGCCAAAGGGCTAAAGGTGTTGAATTGGTGATGAATGTTGTTTGGGTTTTTTTCTGGTTCTGAAGTCTCGAGGCAGTGGTTATCAGTGTCAAGATCTCATTTCTTAAAAAATGACCACTTTCAACAGCTTCTTTGAGAATCATTCTATTCTTATTGATAAGCAATGTGTTTTAAAATAGCTTTCTTCCTCTATTTTGAGGAAAACAAATGGAGAGAGGCTGTAGCAGAATGTATCAGTTCTCAGAGCATTAGCAATATAGCTTGCAGTCTGGGGTTGCATTCAATGTTGATCTTGTGCTAAAAGGTGACACGAACATAGCCAATTCTCATCTAACAGTTTTTGATAGTTTTTACTTGCCCACTTGAAAAAAACAAGCCAAAATATTCTCAAGTTACTGCTTTTTCAGTATTTTGAGAGTACATAGGTTCATTATTTCTTCAGCTGGAGAATTTTCTCCTGTCACGTCTGGAGGAAATAACCATGAGCAGCCTTCATCTCCTAAATGTATGAATGTTGGTGAAAACACAGGTTATATGACATATTACATATATAACAGACAAACAACTCTGAAAGACTGTCCTTCTGCCTTGGCACTTGGATTAGAGCTCAGAGCTTATATGGTTAGCTTCAAGAAATGTGAAATAATGAGAAGAGGGTTGTGTGGTACCATTATTGCTTCAAGCTGGATAAAACATGAATGCTATTAATAACCTAGATTCATTATATAGGTCAAAGTAGATTCCCTGCTGTATTTGGATAACATCAGATGTGATCACTGTATTTAGGGAGAATAAAGAAGTTCTCTTCAGGTCAGTTCTTGGCATGTTTACTCGGACTTTTGTTACTTTGATTCAGGTTTCCTTTCAGACACCATAAAGAAGTTGGAGCCTTTCTTTGTTAAATATCACAGCTCAATTATTGAGTTTAAAATATTGTTTCTTCAGTGATCCTAATCCATTAATCCTGCCTTATTGATCTAGATGCCAGAAAGGACAAATTGCTCAAATGAATTGCATGTCAGTTTTGTATTGGGATTTACATGTGCTTGACAATGACAGCTTGCCTGCTCAGGTGGCAAAGGCAGTCTTTTGTCATTCTCTGTGTGTGATATGTATATTTTCTATTAATATACAACCTAAACATAGTATGGGCATCTACAGGAGATCTTATGAAAGTAAGTAAAGAAATTCAATCAAGGAGTACAAAGAGGCACAAGAAGAATGTTCCATTTCTTTATTTCTGCTCAGTTTTAACCAATCAAAATAAACAGTGTACTGAAAATCAATTTAGATGTTTAACTACCATTTATAAAGGTATAAAGCAAATAAAAATGTTCCATTCTTACCAAAATGAAAATAAATTGCCTGTAAATTAGTATGAAAAAGAAAATGCAGTTAAGCACAGAAAAGCTTATTCTGATATTTTACTTAACACTATTGTAAAATTACAATAAACGTTATAGAAAAAAAAGTAACAGTTATAGAAACAATTATATTCATCAGAATCACCTTTGGCTGGATCTTAGCTAGCATGTATGTTAACATGTCTCAGTGAAGTTAGTCAAGCTGGCCAGTAAAATGCACTGAATTTCGTTTGAATTTATTTAGCTCTAACTCTTCAGCAGCACAGACTTTTATTATCAAGATAGCCTCCTCAGATGCTAAGATAAGGTGATAGTGTCATCTTTATACACTAGCTGCTTTCCAGGAGGATGTGACATCAAGTTTGTGTTTCCAGAAATAAGTAAAAGTGACAAATGAGCCAAACTTGTATAACCTTATTTTACTACTACAATTTTACAGTCTGCATAAGGATTTCCCTGAATTACCTAAAAACAGAAGGAGAAGAAAAACACTAGGCAGAAAACATCAGTGTATGTTACTTGCATTGACCTGATTCACTATGAAAATAGGAGCAGATTCAATGAAGTCCATTCTAGAAAGTTAAAACCATGCAAAGAATTGGCTTTAGCCACAGATGTGGGTGTAATACTTACTTTCTTTTTTTTTCCCTTTTCACAGGAAAACACAGTTCTTCCTCCCACTGTTTCAGACTGTCTGCGGGCTGATGTTAGAATCCCTCCTGCTCGGAGCCAAAATTGTTCCAACTACCCAGAAGGGCTGACCTTCACCCGCAGTTTCCTCTATCCTCCCAGTGAGCATGGTTCTTTTTATAGCTAGAGCTTAGAAAGTCTTAATCAGCTGGATGTGGGTTTATGTTTAAACATATATCCAAACACCAAAACAAACTTTATTGGATCAGCATGTTGGGCAGAAAAAGGTTTCCAGTGTTTGTAGACTGCCCAAAAGCAGGGCAGCTGCTACTTGTGTCTAAATATTGTCCGTTCCGAACATTTAAGTTTTTCTTTACAAAATGGAACAACTTGAATGTGATGAAAGCTGGTTGAAAAGATGGAAAGAGTTGGAGTGAAGGGCTGTCCCTCTTCCTCTGTAAAAATGTTAAATTCCTATTGTCAAATTGAATAGTTACTTTATTGAACAGATTGTATAAAATTATTTGGAAATATGTTTGCAGTAGGATCATACACTCATGCTCAACCATAACATGTAATTGAATTACATGTACCTACAATTTATAGTGACATATGAATCATTTTTTTTCTTTGTGTAGTATTTCATCAATTTATACTTTGTTCTTTTATAGACTTTAATTCAACTGCTCTTGAACAGTACGATGCCTTACTCACCAGCAATATTGTTCCTATGTATAGAGCTTTCAGAGGTAGGTTGAAAAGTTCTGATTAATTTTGATTAATTTTCTGTAATTATGGTTCTGCTTTTGATAAATCTATGACAAGGACTTAAAAACATTAATGCATAGCCTGCAGTATATCCAGACCTTGAGCAAATATATGTAAAACCTTTAAAAGTAGGTGCTTGAATAGTTAAAACACACTGATATAAGTTAATTTTTTTCTGTCTACAGTCCTGTCTGACCTCTGCTTGGGTGTACCTGTTCACTTTTGAATTTTATCTTCATCTCCTGTGTGCTGTCTTAACATGAAATGTGAGCTACAAAGCTCTTATGAAAATATCTCCTTGGGGAAATGCTCAAGGTGAATAAAACCAGCACTTTTCCTTTCCTTTTGCAAGGTCTCAAGAGAAGACAGGACAAAGTTTGTAGACAGTGCCCTTATACAATGCCTGTTTCATCAAGCAGAAATTCAAAGCAGTCAGTGTTAATCTTGGAGTATTAATTTTGGGCAGGTGTTTCTATTATACAGGTGCTGTGAGCTACATTAACTTTTTCCATCCAGTCTGACTTACATTTTTTCATAATCACTGATAAATTTTCTACAACTGCAAATCGTCCTGTTTTACTTTTGACCTAGGTTCATTTTCTTAGACAAAGGATAGAAAGAACTGCGTAAGTCAATGGCTGGAGGAAAAGAAATAATGTGACAACCTTTGCAATGCATTCAGACCTCATTTATTCATTCACTCATGTTATATAAAAATCAGAGATCCAGAAAACCTAAGTGGCTTTAATCTTTAATAAGTAAATAAAAGACATTATGAAAAATCCATTTTCTGAGGAAAACTCTGCAAGAGATTTAAACTCATAAGAAGTGTAAGACCTACATAAGACCTATAAGACCTATTCTTACACCTATAAGTGTAAGACCTTATAAAAAGAGTACGACTTATAAGAAGTGCAAAAGGTAAATCAGCAGGGGTTTCTCTCAACCCATCAAACCCATCAGTTTTTTCTGCCATGACACCTGTATATATTTGCATAGTGTCACTAGCTTATATCCTACAAATAGTATTGTCTCAAATAGCATCTGTGAAATAAGCCAAAGTGATACTTGACATGAGTTCTGTAGAGTTAGACTAACTCTCAAGTGGTGAATATTCCTCTCACAAAGCCATTATCTCTGTTCATACTGATTGACACTGTTGCAGGTGCTAGTAGATAGGCCAGAAATTAATGACCTCCCAGCTCTAAAACTGGAGCTTCAGGGTGAATGCTTTGTCTCCAGTAGTGCAATGGGCCTTGCAGAGCTACAACAGAATTTACCATTCCTTTTTCAATGGTGAATGAGAGTATGTCCCTTCTGATGAAATCCAGATTTTGTGTAACAAAGAGTTGATTTCACAGGCCCTTTATTGGAGATTTTTGTTATTCATCTATAGCAAAAAAGGAAATAGGTTCTTTTCTTTAGTGACAAAATAACTTCAAACTTATGCTAAATATGTTTTTATTTTCTTTTAATGACAGACATATGGGACTATTTCCATAATGTGCTTCTTCGGGAGTATGCTAGAGAAAGGAATGGAGTAAATGTTATCAGTGGACCAGTGTTTGATTACAATTATGATGGCCATTTTGATACTCTTGATGAAATTAAGCAGTAAGTACATGAAAAAGCTAGAAGTCAAACTTCAGATTATTTCCCACTGTATTTCCACACAAAAAAACTTCTATAAAAAAAGAACAAGTAAGAAGTATCAGAGAGAATGGAGTATTCCCTTTACAAAACTATATCCACTGTTGACTCCCATGACAGCAAAGACTCTTGCAAACAGATACAATACTGTAGAATTTGATGCTCTGGTAAAGAAGAAAAAAAGACCTTTTCAGTTACATGTGTATCTATGTGCACAGGCATGGATACAGACCAGTAATTTGTTTCCTGAGTTTATGTCTAGAGTTTCATGCCTCTGCAATAGAAATACTAGGAAAATATATGACATCTAAATATGCAGAAGATGTGCTTAAGCATAATTTTCTCATTTTCATGTTTTGCTCACTTACCCATTTGTTGTTTCTCCCTATTCTTTCCAACAGATGTGTTTTATCAAAGATCAGATTTCTGTGTTTGCCTTCACTGAATCACATAATTGGGAATGTAAAGTGTAATGTTCCTGATTGATACCTTTGCATAGCTATGGCTTACACAGGTCACAGGAAGGTCTGACAAGTTCTTCTCACATTTCAGTGAGCTCTGGTAGCATAACAAATTAAATTCAAAAATTAATCTGTGCATAGAAACTGGAATATGAGGAGAGTTACATAAATAAAATTTCTATAAAAGAGAAATATAAAAGATAAAGACTAATTTTTAATATTGGTGAATGACAACAGGAGGAGAAAACAGAATAACAACAAAGATTTTTCCAAATATAGTGAAAATGCCTTGTAACAGTAAGAACACTTAGGCAGTAAAAAAGTGCTGGGAAATCTGCACAGCTGAATTTGTCACTGGAGATGTTTTATTCAAGGCTAGACTTAATACCACATCTGTCAAAAATGGTTTGAGAATAGGAAAATCAGCTCTGCCACGAAGTAGGAGGGTGGCAGGGAGGAGAGACTAGAATTTCCTTCCAAGCAGAATGCTGTAATACTCAGTTGACCACATAATGTTGTCTACAGTTTAGAATAAGTTTGTTTTATTCAGCATGGTTAGTCAGTCATACGAAGCAGTATCATGGTTTTTCAGTGGTGGTGTTTTGTTGAATACTGAAGATGTAAAGCAAATTTGGGAAGCACTCTTCTTCTCATGAGTTTATTTATACACAAAAGTGACCATGTTCATGGAATAGTCAGGAAAGGGAAGCAAAGACATTTTCAATCAGGTATTCTAAACTGGTTTCTATAGCATATAGCTACAAGTCAACATTCTGGCATTTCTTGCTGTCAAGAAACCAGAAGCATTTTCTCATCACTTTTCTCCAGTTTCATGTGGTTGAAATTCTTAATATAATGAAGGGCAAATACAACACTCTATCTTGCCTCTTCCAGATGTAGAGTACAATGGCTTTGGCAAAACAGTATTGACCATGGAAGCAATCATGTTGGTTTCAGTGGGACTGCTTATAGCAAAAGTACTGATCCATCATGTTTGGCTGTTCATGAAATGGATAGTGAGGCTGTCTATCCTAGCAAGTATTATTTCCATTATAAAATAATAAGTCATATAGTAGTGAAAAATCTATGCTGAGTTCTATAAATTAGTAATGGTATCAGTGGTTTTAATACTTGATATCTACATAAATCCCTTAATTAATGTTTGGGTTTTTTGTAGGCATGTAAACAATTCAGAAATCCCCGTCCCAACCCATTACTTTGTGATTCTGACTAGCTGCAAGAACAAGACCTATACTCCATTCAACTGTTCAGGCTCCTTGGATGTTTTGTCTTTTATCATTCCTCATCGACCTGACAACACTGAAAGCTGTGCTGTAAGTATAGTTCTATGCTCCTGTGTGGCAGTGAGCTTTGTGAACTGCTTCCTGGTGGGATCTAGGCATCTGGAGAATCTTTAGAAATTAAAGTGTTTCTTCCCCATGAGCTGGGAGTGAGTTGAGAAGTAGATGACTGGGAGGGCAAGAAGCTCCAGGAGAGGTAGCTGGAAACTAACAGTCTGATAGAAAACGAGGAAGAAGAAGAAAGGAGGGTTTGATAAGAGTATGTTGAAATGCTGTCACCTGATAATGGCTGAGAACACCAGCACAGCCAAGAGGGTGATGAGACAGCTTTACAGAAGGCTGAAGGAAAACTTACTCCAGGTGTATCAGAGGACTTTGAGAGTTATTACCATCAGTGTAGCTAGAATTCCTTCAACCCTTTGTTCCACCTTTATCAGAAATTAGCCAGTAAGCTTTTAGATGGATGGTTCTGCCATTGAAATTCAACCTGAATTAAATAAAAACTATATTTACCACTAACAGTCAAAATCTCATGCTTTGTAGCAAACAAAATTAATTAGTTGAGTGTAATATGTATTGTTGAGCCAGTTGAGTGACTATTACACACACTCTGGGATGCAGAAGGTTCTTTAGCTCAGTGTGTGCATTATAGTCTCCACAGGCACAAGTATTGCTGCACAGACTCGAACTGGCCCTCAAAGCAATACAATTGTTTTTATTTAGTTTATTTATAACTTTGAACCTATATCTCCTGATGGGTGCAAGCTTGTGCTGCTTAGAAACAACTCGGGTGTCTCCTCACTTGTGGAGTGGATAATCCACAACTGCCTAATGATATTTTTGGTAGTTGACAGTTGACTAAATACACAAAATGAATAATTTGTATTATTTAGTCTTTATACTTTAGAAATTAACATCTGTTATTTCTAAAGTTTAGCAACAAACCCCAAATACCATTGCACTTTATATTCATTATATTATATATTTTGTCTTGCAGTGACATAAATTTAATGAACCACTTATGTCAGAAGCAGATATTGTTAATGGAAAAGGAAATTACCATCTGTTTGCAAAAACACTTTGTAGTAAAAGAATTCAACAATAACATTTTGGATTGATTAGTGTTTACATTTCCATTGTTTTCCCTGTCTATCTAGCAATTTTCCCTGTCTGTCTAGCAATTCTTGCTGCCCAACTATCAAGACTGAGCTGCTGTAAGGACTTTGTTCAAGTTTTCAGGTGCCTGCTGTTTGACTAGCCTGAGCACTGCAGCTACTTTATACTATAACTGAAATTATCTTTACTTGTGTTTAAAACATGACTCAACTATATTTCGTAGTTAAAAGTCATACTTTCCATTTCAGCATAGTTTTGTTTCTCTGTTGATTTGGAGATGGGAAGAGGGAGCACCTATTTGGTTCTGTTTAAATGAGGTCCCTAAATGCAAGGCTGAAAAGTTGTCTAGGAAAACCTGAAAGAAATTTTACCAAATGGAGGCCTTTAGTCTGTCAAACCAGTTCAAACACTGGTTATTGTCTAACACCACCACCAAACACCAGAGTGCTTTTTATGCATTTGAACATTATTGTTTGTTTTGGCAGGAAAATAAGACAGTTTCTGAATGGGTGGAGGAAAGACTTCAGGCTCATTCTGCACGTGTTCGGGATGTGGAGCTGCTAACTGGGCTTGACTTTTACCAAGAAAGAAAGGAACCCATCTCTGAGATCTTACAGCTAAAGACATTTTTGCCAATATTTGAGGCTGAAGCCAATTGACTATTTGTTTTAAAAAAAAGTGTCAGTGCTTGGAAGAAAGCAAATTTAGGAGATTTAACATTTTTTTCTTGCTAAACTATGTAGGAAACATGACTATAGCTCTTCTATAGGAAAACACACTACGAAGAAATAATTTGTTTTCTCAGTTTTATGTTCTTTGGTCAAGTGTTTAGTGCCAACTGAATAAAAACTACCTAAAGTAAATTAAATCATTGCTGCTGGGCCAGGCATTCAACACAGAGAATATTTTATTAGTAGCAGTTTGCATAAAAACTGCAAAAGGAACATGTTTCATAGTAGAGAGACCCCACAATTGTAAACTGTATAGAAAATATTTCTATAACGGAGCTAGAAAGTGAAATAGCTTGAGAGGAGTGTGTGTGGTTTTTCCTTTGTGTTTATCAGCAAGGTTACAGTTATCTAATACTAGTATGTCTGGAAATGTTCTGAATTTCTCTTTCTCACCTATTAATTCACATGAAAACTGTTATGTATTTGAAAAACATATTCAGCCTGTATCCAGTTGGTATATAGTGCAAGTGCCTTCTATGATCGCTCCCTGTGTTTTCCACTTGGGTTAATTCATTATGCTAGTAACAAGTGAAGAGAAGTTAGAGTAAATGTCCTATCTTCTGTACTTGAGAGTTCTTAAAGCATTCTGAACATGAAGAGGTAAAAGAAACGCTCTAGCCAGAAGAATTTTGTCTGGATATTTACCTGTATTTGCAATGATTTCCAAATGCCAGGAAATATTTAAATGTTTGTGTCTATTTTTAAATAGTTAAACCTGAGATTAGAGCACAAAATTAGTGGTGACATCTAAAAAACAGTGTTCCTTTCCGTAGTGACTTTATACACAGAAACTCTGTAACTCACACTGTGCTGTACACAGATTAATACTGAGGGCAAGTGAGTGGGACAAGGCAGTGGAAATTCCCAGGTTCTGCTATTACAGATATGTCACACATTAATTGAGTGTTGAGCTGCTTTTCTCCACTGAAAATGCTGCTAAGCACAGGTATGAATAACAGCAGACAATTGACCATCTGTCTGATTTATAGGCACCATGGGGGAGTTTTAAAGAAACATGTCAAAACAGTGTTTCAGTCTGTAATTAACTGTGGACTGAAGGAGATATGTCTGTTTACTAATGGAAGCTTTAAAAGTCTATTACAAAAAACCCAAACCACCACAGGATGTTTTATTCCCCATGTCTTAGGTGATCAGCATATGCACATAAGCTTCAAACAGAGCTTAGCATTATTTATCTTACATCAAGATGTGGGACCAAGCTGAATGTCAAGATTTGTATCTCTTAAACCATTACCATTGCCTTGAATGTGGAATTGTATTTCACCCTGCAACACTGGGGCATCTAAGTCTGTCCATCTACATCAGAGACTTCTACTAAACTGCCTCAATTAAGAATACAGCTGATTTTTCACTGCATAGCAAATCATATCCTTACTCCAGTCAGTGAATTTACATAACACATACTAATTTAGGCATGTAAACTACCTAGTCTAGAATCATAACATTCATTTCATAGATAAGAAGAAAGAGTTAATAATATTAGAGATTGATATAACAGAGTATAATATTTGGTATGTCTACGTTAGTATTTTTAAGTAGAACTAGCTTGACTGATGTGATGTTGTTGTAAATTGATATATTTAAATTTGAATTCGCCCCTGTATCACCAACCATAGCAGCAATACAAGCTTCTGGCCAATACTCTAGTTCAATTATGAAAGCAAATTTCAGGTGTAGATATGCTTTTATGAATGGTTACACTCATGTTTGAATCATATCTATCTCTGGGTACCTGCATGATGAAATAAGGACTTTGAGGTTTTCCTAGACTTCTGAAAACTAATCTCATCTGAGCTCTCACACAGAACAAGTACTGGACTTAAGTAACAGCAGAATTAACTTGCTGTCCTCCTTCACAGGATTCTTTAATATTCTTACTTTTCAGAACACCTGGCCTTCACCACAGAAGCACCCAATCTGCTGATAAAAGTGGGCCTCTTCTGTGTGAAGATCCCTGCTTATCAGACTGACAGAAAATGTATTTTTCATTCAGTCTTTGCATAGCATCTAACACAAGAGGACTTTGATGATGTTTAGGTTTTACACAAACTTTTGTGGTAATGGAGTCTGAAGCTGCAGTTACTCTAAAAAAGCAAATATCAGAGAATCAGAGAATCAGAGAATCACAGAATGGTAGGGGGTGGAAGGGACCTCTGGAGATCATCGAGTCCAACCCCCCTGCCAGAGCAGGATCACCCAGGGCAGCCCACACAGGAACAGTTCCAGGCAGGTTTTGAAAGTGTCTGGAGAAGGAGACTTAAATGAAAGCTATGAAAGCATTTTTGCTATAGTCATGTTTATTTTCCCTACTATTAATTCAGCTGTCATGATACTTAGTGTTCAAAAGTGCAGTGGGTCATTTACAGATAAAAATATGAAGATTGCATAGGAATATCTAACTGAAAAACTTCTGTGAGTAAAGGA
Source organism: Megaceryle maxima (assembly GCA_024605025.1). Classification (NCBI taxonomy): domain Eukaryota; kingdom Metazoa; phylum Chordata; class Aves; order Coraciiformes; family Cerylidae; genus Megaceryle; species Megaceryle maxima. The sequence goes on from JANHGN010002205.1 coordinate 49,449, forward strand.
CTTTGTTCTTAGCCCTTTATTCTTCCCCTGGCACTGGTGCCTGGGTCCTCTGTTCATGTTGCAAAATGACATAAACTGCTATAAACTGCTTCTGTCAGCATTGCATTCCCTCTCCTTCTCCCCAGAGGCTGTAATGTCCATCTGTTACCTGATCTTGTGTTTTCACAGGCCTCCTTAAACCTGTTGTGGTTTTTTGTTATTTGCAGGAGCAATCCTGGGAGTTTTCTTTCCCCCATCACTACTAAGTTTAGCCAGGGAGCCTAGTCATCAGCTGCTTTAGAACACATCTGGATTTCTGACTGATTTGGTGGAAAACTGTGGGCTAAAATTTTTTACTTTCCCTTCCCTGGTTACATGAGCCAGTGCCTGCACTAGAGCTTTGGATATCTAGTAGTGAAGTTGATAGAGTGATGTTTAAGGGACAGATTTGGTCATGTCCCACCCTTGTATTGGGTATTTAAAGCTGCACATGTGAGAAAGTGAGATTTATGCAAGGGACAATCATTAGTGTTTGGGCTTTGGTGACCTTATCTGAAGTTTTTAACAGGTTCGTAGGTTTGCACAGGCATTTTTGTTTAAATTTGATAATAAATGTAATACCTTATCCATTTATAGAAATAAAACCTAACTAAATATTGCCAGCTCATAAGAGAACACTCAATACAGTGTACATACGGTTGCATTAGCAGTAACATAGAGCCTGAAACTTACACAGTTCCCCAAGACCTTAGTATGGATCTTTTCCTTTTTGAAGTAGAGTAACTTACACAGTTTGCATGGAGATGGAAATGAACAACTGCCTCAAACAAAATTCATGTGCCACAAAGCTGGAAACTGCAGCATGGCCATTCTGAGAAGCTAAAAAAAAAAAAAAATTTGAATCAAATAATATTGACTTGTAACATTTCAGCCACTTATGTTTCAAGACTCTCAACTTCTTGTCCCAGTTTGCATTTCAAAAGCAAAGAATGCTTATTCTTCATTGAAGTTATCAAATATATGAAAGTTCTGGTATGTAGAGGAGAGGCAGTGAAACTGTATGTGACATTTTAAGAAGTCTCCTTGGGACATGTTCCTTACTCTAGAAAAGCAGGACAAAAGAACAACTACCTGAATGTATAAAGCTGATTTCTTACTCAGAAATGATTAGAAATTCAGAAGTTAAAATAAAGAAACAGTAAACAAATACACAATAACACGTAGTAAACCCATTTGCCATACGGCAAATATTTAATTTAAAAACATACTTGTCCTTTGACAACCACTCTGCTTTGTCCTGAGAACTGAGAAATAGTGCTGTTTCTAAACATTTCAAACTTCTCCTATTTCCTAGGGGATGTGGCTCTGACTTCCCCAAAATGGCAAGCCCTTTGTTTTTGTGGTTTTTAGCCAGTTTTGGGACACCTAAGTGTGAAGCTTGAGTGGAATAGGCATCAGTCAATCTGCTGACTGTAAAAGCCAAGTCCCAGCTCTCATAGCCATCTTCTGTGTGCAAAATAAAAATGGAATTTCTGTAAAATGGGATTTTCCATAGGAAATCTATGAAGCTGAGAAACTGAGCAGTTCTGTAGCCATTGAAAATCTGAACTCAGGAGGATCTGGCTGTTTCCCTCTCTTATGCCTGGGGTTGGGGTGGGGTTTTTTGAGCTTTAGTTTCTTAGAAACAAACCTGTAAGCAAATATAGAAATTTGGCACTACCTATAGCTAGTCTTCCCTCTGTAGAAGGCAGAGGAATAGACAAAAGAGAGCAGGCAAGGAAGACAAAGCCTGCCTTGCTCCAGAATATCCTACAGCCAGAGCAAGGAAAAGCTTAACTGATGTTTTTTTAGCAAGTGCTGTTTCCCTGGCACCACACCCTGGTTCTGCCAGTCTGTCACCATATAAAACAAATATTATTTTTTTTCTTAATATTTATTATAGAGACCGCTGGCTTTTTGTCAGTACCTCACTGAAGGTTACCTTCAAAGTTGAGTGCAGACATTTAAATGGCACAAAATACCCTTGTCTCCTACCTTGGACATTATTCCTTAAGAAAAATAGTGTTAATGGATATAGAAAGGGCTTTTTTTTTCATATTACCTCCCACATTGGTCCTGTAATATTTGTACATAGGATGATGGGATTTATCATATGCAAAGTGTGCAATTACATTTATAACTACATTTTCTACCCTAACTCTGCCATTTCTGTGCACGGCACAAAGTTGCTGCCCCCTGTGTGAAGAGCTGTCAGTAAAGAAGCAGGAAAATCTGTCATGCCTCTGGACCTAATGTCTTGGCATAAGTGGAAGTTCAGAAGTGTCTTCATAATGAAGCAGCACTTTCCTGCCCCATCACATTTGCCCTGGGGAGGAGGAAGTGAAGACTGCTGGAGTGGCTTTCCTTCCCATAGTCTAGAAGTAGTAAAAGATCTGAAACTTTCCTAATCCTTGGAACAGGAACCAAAGAACGGGATTGTCCTCAGAAGGATGAAAAGCAGTGGGTGAAATGTGACTTGATATCAGCCAGGGTCAGGACTTGGGATAGCTTTGGGTTATGAGATCAACCAGACATGAAGTGGGAGGATTCTTTTGCCAAGTGCCCAAATTGCTTATGAATGTATATTAAGGAGACCTGGCAACTAATGTGGCACATAAACCAATCTGCCCTCTGATCAGGAAGCTCAGACACAGCCTGCTTTGCTTTGTAATGGTCAGAAGTTGGAAGGAGAGCAAGTGCTTCCCAAGACTGGCTGCAAGGAAGCGGAAATTTCTACGTCTTACTCCATGTGAAAGAATCATGGCTGGGGAGAGCTCTGGTTTTCCTGAGGCTCTCCAAGGAGAGGTAAACTTGAAGAGTTCTATTTTCTGACTAGCTTGCTTCTTATCACTGAGTCAGATTGTTGCTCAACGGATGGAACAACTCACCAAAGGCATGTGTGGTTTTGCACAAGATTAGGGACTGTAGAAAGTGGTGTTACAAGCTAAGAGTCAGGGTGGTCTGATTTGGCCAGATGATGGGCAGTCTTTCCTTCCTAACAAAGAAAAGGCTTTATTAATCTGATACTTGGCAGTAAGGAAGCCCTTTCTCTGGCTGGTTGTACCTCAGCAACAGATGTTGCTCACAGTTACAGTGACAGCAGGACGTGATTTAGAAATCACTTTTTCTGAAGAAGGAAAGCTATGACTTGACAAGTGAATTTTGACCACATTGTGACTTCAACAAGATCACCAGTTCACAAACAGTTATGACAATCATACCAATGCCAGCTGTGATTGCAAGGCATACAAAAAAGGCAAATAAGGGTTTTTTGATCATTTGCAGGACTGCCCGTACTGCCATGTAGCTGAAAGAGAAATGAGCTATTGGTTAAGCTCCACACTTTGAAGGGGTGTGATGATAAGCCAAATAATAATAAGAAACCAAAATGATAAGCCAAAGTTAAGTTATTTCATTTCCTTAAAAACAACACACACACACACACACACACACACACACCAGCTTTTTTCTTCCTAATTTTGCCCTTTAGCAAACTCTGTTCTAAGCAGGCTCAGGCAGGATACCCACAGTAATTCAGGAGGATTTCTAGAGTGCCTACAAGGACCATTATTAGGGTAAGGTGGAGTAAAATCATGAAAAGAACTGTGACTTGAAAGTTCCTCTAGGTGTCTTTTCTAGATCATTTTAAATGTAGTAGACCTTAATACACAAGGAATTTTTTTCTTATGTTTAAGTTGAATTTCCTGTGTTTCAGTTTGTGTCCTGTCACTGGGCATCACTGAAAAGAGCCTGGCTCTGTTCTCTTGGCTCCTTCTCTTCGAGTGTTTATACACATTGATAAGAATCCCCTGAGCCTTCTCTTCTGCAGGCTGACCAGTCCCAGCTCTCTCAGCTCTTCCTTGTACAAAGGATGCTCCAGTCCTTTAATCATTTTTGTGGCCCTTCAGTGGACTTCCTACAGTATGTCCATGTCTCTCTTGTACGGGAGAGTCCAGAACTGGACCCAGCACTCCAGGTGTGGCCTCAGAAGTGACCTGTTTAGAGGGGAAGGATCCTCTCCCTTGACCTGCTGGCAACAGTACCCCTAATGCCGGCCAGGACACCATTAGTCTTCTTTGACCCAAGGGCACATTGATGGTTCCTGTTCAACTTGTCATCCACCAGGACTCCCAGGTCCTTTTCTACCAAACCACTTTCCAGCCAGTCAGCCCCCCACATATCCTGGTTCCCAGGTGCAGAACTTTGCACTTCCTCTTGTTGAACTTCAGGAGGTCCCTGCCAGCCCATTTCTCCAGCCTGTTGAGGTCCCTCTGAATGGCAGCATGACCCTCTGGCATGCCACTCTCCCCAGTTTGGTTTCATCAGCAAACTTGATGAGGGGCCACTCTGCCTCATCATCCAGATGGTAAATAAAGATGTTGAACACTATTTGACCCAGTATAAACCACTTGTGACTACTTGGCAATGGGAATGCCTCAAAGGTTGCAAGGCTAATTGTGCTTTTTTTAGGAATGCTTCTTGAAGCCAATGGTTTTATTCATTGTTACGAAATTTTCTTAGTGGCAGAATACAAAGCTGTTATTCTGTAGGCAGAATAAGAGAGTTTTCTCAAAGTCCTGCATTCCAGATACACCAGACTTTTTTTTTGCATGAGCAGCTTAACACTCATCAGCACAGATGGAAGCTGTATCAGTCAGCTATAAGTATAAAACACTTTATTTGATTATCCAAAATATCTTTTCATAATAACTATAGGAAGTAACTATCTTTCTGTCCTTCTCTTATTATTGTATGCAGGACAAGACACAGCAATTTCTCTCAAATCTCAGGGGTATCCAGCTCTCCAGGTCAGGAAAGAGGACTGAAAGGGAATGACTGAAAAAAAGCATTTTGGAAAGGAATGCTCCCTTTGCTTTGCAGACAAGCCAGTGAATGTAATTTCCATGTGTTCAGCTGTTCTGACTTGGATTTTTTTTTTTTTTCCATTGCTTTTTGTTTTCAGGAGAAAAGCTGATAGATTTGTGTCTAACTACCAAAAGTACAGCTGTGAATACCATTTCTGTCATTATTAGGACATGTGAAGGATATTCCCATCAGCCAAGAATGCAAACTGTACTTCAGTAATGATAGTTGGTTTTAATTTCTTCTTAAGAGTTTCTCCTCCATTTTAGGCAAACGGATGCCTTTTCTGTATCTGGGGCACATTTTCATGCAGCAGCAGATTCCAAAGAGATTAGTTTGCAGCCCTTCTTTCTAGTCTTCCCACATCTTTTTATCTCACCAGTTTATATTCTTCTAAATTTTTTGTTCAGATTACAGATGCTGGATATCTCCCTAGCACAGTTAAGTATTTCGGATCAGTCTTCAGTTACAAGGAGGAAGAAGGGAGGAAAAACCACGCTGTCTGAATGCAGGGGAAAAAAAAAAAAAAAAATTCTAGTTTTTGGTTTTGGCATTTTTGAAAGCTTAACTGCAGACCCATGGGAAAGGTGAGTTCAAACTGCTGCTTACTCTAATTCTTTCCACAAAATGAGAAATCTCGCCTCATTTCCGTTCCTCAGTTATGAGTTAGATCAAATTTTATGTGGTATACAACTTAATTTTATGAGTAGTTTTGGAAACAGTTTAGCTGCATAGGCTTAGGAAATGCACATGATGTGATCTTGTATTTGTTTTAGCAAATTTTTATTTATGAACATTGACAATAATTTTCAGGCTGTTTGGCATATCAAACATGCTTCTGGTGGTTTGGCAGCAAATAGTTCCTATAATCCTGGTTCCTGAACTCACAGTCAGATAGAGTGACAGCAAAAGGGACACTGTATTATGGGAAAGAAGAAGAATGAGAAAGGAGATGGAGATGGCAGTGAGGCTTATTTTAAAAAGTACTGGTAACATTTCTCTAGAAGACTGTGGGCTGTGGAGGGTACAAGTGTAGCTTTTTGTAGCTGATGCATGACACTGGGTATAAGAAGCAACCACAGCACTTTCTGTATTTTGTGCAGTGTGTCACTGGCTGTGTCTGCTGCCCAGCATCTTCTTTATCCCATGGTTCCTGTTCATCATTCCTCTTACTCCAGCATGTGTCTTTTTCTCCTCCTGGTCCCAGTCATGTTTCTCCCCAGCACTTGTGGCTCAGTGTGATCTTTGGCTTCTCCAGCTGTTGTCACTTCCAATGAAAGGAGATCTCATTCTTTTCTCCAACTTGAACCTTAATATTTAGCCCAACTGTTCATGTATCAACCATACTCCCTAAACAATTAATTTGGGATAAAACCTGCATATAAACTAGCTCCCTGCTCAGCCTTTGGGACTGTGATCACTGCCACCCATGCTTCCTCAAACCAGAAATCATGCTGCTTTTGCAACTCAGGACTATCAGAAAGCTTAGTGTAAAAGTGATTAATTTAGTTACTGAAATCACATGGCTTCTGCCAAAGGAATGGGATGAGTTATGAGAAGTCCAGAAATAAACATTTTCAATAGTAAAAGGCTTTAACATTTTATCGTAACATATGTAATTATAGCTGTTCTCTGAGGTACTGATTTCATTTAATGGTCTAAAGACCCTTGGATAGAAAATATCTGTTGGTCTGAATGACTTGTGAGTGAGAACTTCTAAATAAACATCATTGTATGAGAAATGCTGTAAAACTGAGTATCTTCCTCACATGCAAAATGTTTAAGAGAAATGATTCAGTGGAAATGTCAGTGGTACTACCAAATGTCATAGTTATTAAAAACAACCAAATGTTAAAAGATGTGCACAAAAGCAATGTGAAAGCTTTCTAGAAATAGAAATAATAGAAATAAAGAGAATAAAATAGTTTTGTAGCGCACACAAAGATAAGCAGGGTATATTTCAAAGTAGCAGGCAGAAATCAATACCTGTTGTTAGTGTAGTTATGGAAAGCTCCCTCTTTTCCAGTCATGAACAACCTAATACGACCATGGACAGATTGTTGTAATATTGTTCGACAAATCTGATGATTGATTGCTGTAAAAAACAGGTCCTGGTGAAACACAGTTGATAAATTACATAAAGTCAGAAGGGAATTCTCTAACTGATTTCTGAAATATCTCAGGGATTTTCTAGAACTTATTGTTAGAAAGATTATATTTCTTCATAGGAATTGATTTCCTATTTTCTATGATATGTTTCTATACTGAATTTAATGAATAATAACTGCAGAGAAAAATAACACTGACAAACTTTGTATGTTCTGGCAGAAGCTGCTTTATGAATCACTGAATCCACAGTCTACTTCTTGTCCAACAAAGCTTCACAGTATTCTGGACAGCTATAGCATGGGATAATGATATATGGGACATGACACAGCAGTGAGTTGTTTATGCTTGAAGATTTTCCTGTGTGACATCTTGGACTATTTACTGAGGTTTGAGGTTAAGTTTGAAGAAAACAATGATTTCTTCCTGGTCTCTGACACTCCATCTGCTTTTTAACTACTCAGTGTCATTTGTGAACTGCTTTCAACCTCTATGTATTCCTTTGAATACAAATGAGGTGTTCCATGTGTATTGGTGTTTATACAGCCATATGGGATTGGCTGGACTGAGTGGCAACTGCAGTGACACCCTAATGGCCAAGTAGAGAGGATACAAAGAATTGTGTAATTTCTTCTTTAGATATTGATTCTGAGTGGTTTCACATATAGCTACTTACAAATTTGGCCAGCTCAGACTAGCTGGCACAAGGATTGTGTTGTAGACCTGGAATGACCATCAGTGGCAACAAAACTTCCAAGAAAGTGGTCTTAGTCTTCCTAAAGCCTGCACAGAGTTCACCCAGAGCTGCAGCTGTCTATTATCTAATCAAAAGCTTGCTTCAAAGTGAAAAAGGGTGTGACTGTCACAGGTGACACCTCCCCATCTTAGATTGTTAGCTGTCAGTAGCTAAGCACTATGTCAAATAGTTATCCACATGGTCTCCAGAGGTAACTGTTGGGGGTAAAGACAGAGTAGAGCTGATGTAAGGCTGCTTAATACACACTGATGATACATTTTTGTTTCTATTTAGGATGTGTACTTCAAAGTGTAAGGGAACATGCTAATTCCTATTACTGAAGAGGTGATTTAAATTTGAAACAGGAGTGAGGGAAAGCTTCTGCTATGATATGGAAAATTAAGTCCTTAGCTACTTTAATCTTTTCCCAAACATTAAGAGATTTTAAAAATTTCTCTTGTTTAGCAGAGCAAACCCAGAATCTGAAAGGAGATAACCCAGTCCTTCTAGGTGTATTTCTAGGATTGATAGTAGTAATGAAGGGAAGGGAAAGGAAAGAGGAAAAAAAAAAAAAGGAAAAGGGAAAGGAAAAGCAAAAAAGGAAAAGAAAAAGGGAAAGGGAAAAAAAGAAAAACTATCTATGATACAGACCAATGTTGGCACAAAATAGTTAGAATGAAAGGTAAATTTGCTAGCTATAGATTTTGTCTTGAAATTGGAAGACAGATTCTCATCAGTAAGCTTCTGGAACAGCAACTCAATGGAAATTGCAAGGGATAAACAAAAAAACTTTTTAGAAAGAGCTTGGTCAACCCATGGATCAGCCTGAATTACAGGGTTAACCCATGATAACAGGGAACTGCCTCAGTGACGCAATTGGATCTGTGTTCTTAGCCTCAATGAATAATGATTAAATGAAAGACAAAAAAAGACATTTTTACTGTAGAAAGGTAATGCAAGGTCTGCTTGATTGAGGCAGTGCTCAAGGATATTTAATGGAAATTAACACTGAAAGTCCTCATGGCCAGGAACTTGAGAAACTTACCTGGGTTTATTGCAATTTAAATAAAAAGTATCTGTATTGCCAGGATTGGTATGAGCATTGCTCATGCTGCCCTTTCAGCAGTCCTAGCTCATGCTCAGCTTTCACTGCTTGTGAATCATCTTCCTGAGCACTTGGATAGGAAAACTGTTCCCTACTTGCTTTACTTCCAGCTGTGTTTGTGAGGTTGGGAAGTATGTGGATGACTGTATGTGGTGTGTGGATGGCTGAAAGAAAAAGGGCGGGGGAGTGGGATGGAGGGGTCCTTTATTTCAAGGGTGGAGTTGTCGTGCAACTCATCAATACCTCCTTCCTGTACTGACTTTATTAACTGTTTTGCACAGCATCTGCAAGAATGTGCAAGAGAGAGCCTCTTTGAAATGTAATTACAGAAGATATACTGAGCCAGAAAATGTCTGTACAAAGTGCCTTTGACTAGTTAGGGAAAAAAAGGCATGGATAGAGTTGGTCAGAAAAAGCTTAAGAAAACTTAGTTGGGGATTTTTTTTCTTTTTTTTTTCTTTTTTTTTTTTTTTTTTTTTCCTTTGGTATGAATTAGTCAGCTCATTGAAATGAAATAATCATGCAGAGTCTGAATCTGCTTTCAAGTGGTGTCCCAACACAGCCTTGTCAGACAAACAATTTTCAGAACAAGGTTAGATGCCAATATATCATCTCCACGACTTTTTTTTCAGGCTTCTTCTGAGCTGAAAACCTGAACTCGTTGAGTCCTGTCTAACAGCAGTATTGCCCCATGGCTGGCTGAGCTGACAAAATCCATACATGGAGCAGCCTGCAGACACAAGCTTGATGCTGGATTTTCTACAACCTGAGTGAGTGCCTTAACAACCAGCCTTCTACTTATTTTGTTGCCTTTCTGTCTGACCACTCTCCCCATCTGAAAGATGGCTCTGACCTGGTGCAGAATTTTTGACTTTAAGACTTTTTGAAGTACTAAAAATTCCACAAGGACAGAAAATTTTTTCCAGCACAGCATTTCTGCCATGACTTTCCTCTTCAGTGCATCCAAAACTCATGTTGTTGTCCTTGTTTTCTTTGCCATAATCCTATTCCAACTCTCCATAGGAAAAAAAAAAAAAAAAATTAGTTGGAACATATATAGAGACTGGTGTAAGGCAGCCTGGCTAAAAAGAGCCCAGACACATGATAGAGGAAGTATTTGGAATGTGACAGATCAGCTCAAAAACTTTCACTGCAGAGAAGACGCTTTGCAGTTCATTCCCTTTTATATCCATTGAGAGCAGTCAGTCGGGAGACGGTGAAGACATGCAGCAGGCTAAAGGCAATTAAATGTATTCAATTACTTAGATGTGAGAGCTGATTGACTGAGTGACTATTACTATAAACTCTTTATTGTTTTGGATCCTGTAGGATGCAGCTGTTGATTGTGGTTCATCAGTATCATGATTTTGTTACTGACAGAAAACTATTCATCTCTTATCCTAGGATGCTGGACAGTGGAAAGACCTGCCTGTTTTATCGTCTGCAGACTTCCAGAGCAGTTGAAAAAAAAAAATGTTCTATCTTTCTGTCCACCTTTCAATTATCTAGGGGACACACAATGTATGATAAACTTCAGTGGCTGAGAAATAACCTCAGAAAGAAGATCAGGGGGAAATTGGTTTATATGTTTGGGGTAGTGCATGAGCTAAAACTATATGCTGGAGCTTTGGATTTTTATTCTATAAAGGGGAAGAATGAGCAGATTTACTGCCTTTATAGTTTTTATTAAATGATTATTACAAATACTTTTCATGTAAGCCTTGTGAGGATTCAGCATTTACGTAGTTCACAGGGTACAATTAATGCTTACTTATCCCTGTTCTTCACATAAAACTTCTAAAAAGATAAATGTCTGGCATGTACATTGAGACTCTAAGCTCACACACAGAAAGGATTATAGTCATATTTTCCCTACATCCTCAAAACTCATTCTGTTCAACTGGCTGGCTGGCTGGGCCCAGAGAGTTGCAGTAAATGGACTTAAATCCAGTTGGTGGCTGGTCACCAGTGGTGTCCCCTGGGGCTCAGTTTTGGGGCTGGTCTTGTTCAATATCTTTATCAATGATCTAGATGAGGGGATTGAGTGCATCCTCAGCAGGTTTGCAGATGACACCAAACTGGGTGGAAGTATCAATCTGAGGGTAGGAAGGCTCTCCAGAGGGATCTGGACAGACTGGATTGATGGGCTGAGGCCAACTGTATGAGGTTTAACAAGGCCAAGTGCTGGGTCCTGAGTTTTGGTCACAACAACCCCAGGCAACGCTATGGGCGTGGGGAGGAGTGGCTGGAAAGCTGCCTGGCAGAAAAGGACCTGGAGATGCTGGTAAACACCCGTCTGAACATGAGCCAGCAGTGTGCCCAGATGGCCAAGAAGACCAACAGCACCCTGGCCTGTATCAGAAATAGTGTGGCCAGCAGGAGGAAGGGAAGTGATCATATCCCTGTACTCAGCACTGGTGAGGCCACACCTCAAGTACTGTGTTCAGTTCTGGGCCCCTCACCACAAAGACATTATGTTGCTGGAGTGAGTTCAGAGAAGAGCAACCAAGCTGGTGAATGGTCTGGAGAACAAGTCCTGTGACAAGAGGCTGAGGGAATTGGGATTGTTTAGTTTGGAGGAGGCTGAGGGGAGACCTTCTTGCTCTCTGCAACTACCTGAAAGGAGGTTGTAGTGAGGTGGGTGCAGCCTCTTCTCTCAAGTAAATAATGACAGGACTAGAGGAAATGGCCTGAAGTTGCACCAGGGGAGGTTTAGATTGGATATTCAGAAGAATTTCTTTACTAAAAGAGTAGTTAGGTGCTGAAATAAGTTGCCCAGGGAAGTGGTGGAGTCACTATCCCTGGAGGTATTCAGAAAACATGTAGAGGAGGCACTGCAGGATATGCTCTAGTGGGATAGGGAGGTGGCATTTTTGTGGGGTTTTTTGTTTGCTTTGTTTTGTTTTATTTTCTGTTTTGGTTTGTTTATTTTTCACTGACAGTTCGATGCAGTGATCTTAGAGGTCTTTTCCAACCCTGACAATTCTGTGATTCTGTGATTACTATCTACCTTTCAAGACTTAGTGGAGAAGCTAAACAATAATAATATTCTCTAACATGCAGGCCTTTCTTTGTAAACAAAGTACACACTGAATGTAGTACAAGGGCAGTGGCACTGCTGGGACTGGCCATCAAGTGTTTGTGATTCATGCCACCATATTACCTGGTGCCAACTGACTAGTTCATTTTTGAGATTGGTGGTTGTGGTGAGACTAGGTCCAGTGGGAGCCCCATGTGCTGATCCTGTGTAAGCAGGCCTCCTTATCAGACATAGCACATTGCTAAGACAGAAGAATATGGACAATGACTTCTGACTGTCAATTAAAATGAATCATCACTTCATCTTAAGAGGTTGCTTGCTCTACCCCTCTCCTCCCTAAAGAGCAATTCAAAGTAAACTCAGGACCTTTTTCTAAATAGGCTAGATTAAAACCATGATTTGAGATTCAAAATATAATAAGATCTTGTCTAGCTGATTAATGGTTCTAACCCTGTGTCACATGGCATCACTATGAGTCAAGTTGCTGCCAATGAACATTATCATGATTAGTGACACTAAACAAGTCTGAAAGGGTAACTAACACAGAAGTGCCTCAACACTAATGCTTTGCCATCTTCAGAATGTCAGCTATACTACTGATCAGATGCTTTCTCTGAAAATTATGCTGCAATTCACAGTTAACTGAAACCCTGAAAGTTTTATAGGAAGACACTTTCCAAAGATAAGCAATTCTTCACAAGCTTAAACAGCTAGCCTGAGACAAACTGATTTACCAATAACTTATGAACTGTGAGGCGAAGATATCTGGTACATAGAGCTCTTGGAACTTTCCATGAAAAAGGAACCCCAGACAAAAATAAACATCCACTAAAAATACATCTTGTTTCTTTCTGGGGTGAGGATGAAATGACTTGTAGACACCACTAACATCCTGGTTGAGTCAATTCAACCTCCCTTAAAATACATAGTTTGGTTTGGTTAAGTATATTAGTTTTTAAATGGTGACAGTCTAAAGAAACATCCCCACAAGAACTGATGACAAGTGTTGGTCTATTTCCCGTCCTATCTTCCTACAAAAAAGACAAATCAATAGAAAAAAAAAAAAATTATCTTTGCTTTGGAGGAGTTCTTTGTCAGGTAAATTTTATACAGCTACCTTTTGAGATATTTTGGGTTTTTTTCCAGATTCTTAGTCCTAGCTGGAAGAGCACACATGAGAAGGCAATGCTTGCACAGAGCAAGTGAGTGATGCTTAGCCAAGATTTGCTGAATAATACAGACTTCCTCATAAGTGATGGCCTGTTGAGAAACTGGGGACAAACAAGTTTAGGCAAGGGAAGTGGATACGAAATGAACAAATTAAACTCTGACATCTGAAGAGAATCTGTTTGTGGCAAGTCCATAAAAGGGAATTGCTGATTCAGTTTAATGTAGACATCTGCAAAGAAGATTTGCTAACAAGCTTGACATAAATGATTTGGGAGTTTTATAAACGATACTGTACTCCTCAGAAGACTCATCTGCAAGTTAAGCTGGAACAGAGAGTGGATTGAGAGTCTGCTGCCTGAAACACCCAGTGCAGGCTTGCACTGTTTGTAAAAGACCTACTTTTTGTTATTCTACCTCCTGAATAGATTCAGGAGTATCACCTGCCACTTCTCTCACAGGCTACAAGAAAGTATTAAAGGAGAATAGTACAGACTGGAAGATTTAGCTTTTTACTATTCCGTTATACTGATTGTGAGGCCAGTATTGACTAACTCACCACATGTCCCTTTAGGACTGGTTTAGTGCATGCTTCCTAGATGGGGTCTGTCAGCCTCATCTGCAGACTTCAGTTCTCTTTGTCCACCAACAATGTCATAACAACATACTCAAATTCTGCTCTGATAGTAAGGTAGTGGATTGAGTTTGGATGGCAAAATAGCCCTTGTGATCTACTGGGCTCTTTAAGATCATGTCTAGGGCATCTTATATAGACCTTGAATCAAACTTGGAAAAATACACTTCCTTGCATTCCCTGCAGTCTGAATTAGCTGTTCTTCCCGACACCTAGCTCTGGTGAAACTCTGGACAGTCTTTTGATGATGGTATAATATGCCCAGGCCATAAAGCAGCAGGGATTCAGTGGTAGGCGTCATGTTAGAGGCTCCATGCCAGTTCTCAAAAAAAAGGGAAGATGCAGTGTACTGTCCCAGAACACCACTACATCCTTGAGATGTCATCCTGAAGGATTTACTTTTTTTTTTTTTTTAACAATTATTTAGACATGCTTCATTTCCCTTTCCTAGTGAACTTCTTGCAGGGCAATGTCCCAGAAAATGATTTCATATATAACTGAAGCAGATTTGCCAGAAGCAATGTTCTGCATCCTTTTGTACTATGCTTCTAAAGATCTGTTTTCATAAAAGCAAAGGAGGTAAGCTATGGAGCCCAAAAGAATAACACTAAAATGTTCTCCTGGAATTTCCCTAGGTAGTTTTTTTTTTTTTTGTGGGAGCCTAAGAGGAAGCAGCACAGATTAGCAGGGTGACAAAGCAGAGCTGAAGACTCTAGAGTTGAAGGAGGATTGGGGTGAGTTTAGGTGCTGGTCACATCTACTCAGACTGTTTGGTGATGAGAGCGTGAACATTTCCTACTAGGAGTCGGGGTTTCCCTGCCTGGTGAATTTTTCTGTATGTGTGTGCTCACATCAAGCAAGAAGAAGCAGAACAGGTGAGCACAAGATGCGTGCCAGCGAGGAGCTTCGGCATAGACTGATGTGGTTGTGCAAGGACAGGCAAGACACGTAAGACTAATATTAGATAGTTGTTTCCATTGGAAAACAGTTGCAGTCTTCCTGAGAAAATGTGATTCTAGTCATCTTACTTAGAGATTACTAAAGAGCTCTAAAATTCATGGCCAATTAAAATTTATATACAGAGGCTGTTCTTAAACAATGTTTATGCTTTCAAATGTATTTGTGCACAGACCTGTCAGGACTGTGAAACCAGATGTCCAGTGAAGACTGTGATGGTCAAGACTCCAGAAACATGGAGCATTTGTTGTTGTTGTTACTCCGAAGTACAGAAATGCCACAGCTATTCAAATTATTTGGATGCTTTATGGATGGGAAATTTGATCCAAATAACCATAAGGTGTTTTGTTCTATTGAATCTGATAATCTCCTGAACTTACAATGCTTGCATATACAACACTGAAATTCAGAAGAATGAGAAACAGCATTGCAGCTGTTAAAACCCAAAGATACAACTTCCCCTGCCATTCCTCCCAGTTGCTCCTCTCCCTCTCTTCTGGAGATCCTTGAGTTTTCTCTCTTGAGTTATCCAGTTCATCTTAACATTATACTTGTCATGTATAATGTTGAATGTAAATAATGTTCATGTCAGTGATGTTTAAACTCCTGTCTTATGCCTTCATTAGTTGTTTGTTTTGTTGTTTGTTTTGATGTTTTGTTGTTTGTTGTTTGTTTGGGGTTTTTTTATGAAAGGAATAATAAATTGTACTTCTCCCATTATCCCTGCACATAGCACTTGAATTTTGTGGGGATTTTATTGAGTAATATCATATTTTACAATACCAGATGTTTCCTTAAGTGTACAACAAGTTTCCAAATCATTTGTGGTCTGTTAAAACACTGGAAGAAACAACTTGCATTGTGAAAATTGCAAACTTTTTTATTATTATTATTATTTATAATAATTCAGTGCAGACAGGCTTAAAGCATCATTCTGGGTACTTTTCAAGTGTATGGATATTTTCCAGAATCTTGTTTTGATGACATTTTAGTATGTTCATATGAAATAAATGTTGTTCCAGAAGTGAAATATAAACTTGGCATTCCATGTATTTGCTTCCAGTAAAAAGGCAGTGAATGTCAATGCCTGTAGCTGTTGAAAAGGAAACATGCAGCATCTGAATGGTAATGCTACTATACAGGGCATAGGACTTTACATTGACCTACATATTTTACATGATGCCACTAAATACTAAAATTTGAAAAGGTACTTCTTCAGGCATCAAGAATTAAACTGCAAAACTTCCTGTTGCAGAATAAGGTAGATGCTAAAAGTGTGCATGTGTTCAAAAAGTGGTTAGAAATGAGGAAAAATTATCTCAAACAACATGTAAGGGCAGACCTGCCTCCTGGCTCAGAAGTCTCAGCTGCAGATCTCTGACCACCATTTAGCTTAATTTAGCATAGCTGTTGTTTTAGTCTTAGACATGAAATAAAGGTGAATTTTGAAACTTCTTATACAATTTAGGAATATAAATTTGTCTGAAGATGCTGGATATGCATTCCTAAATATAGGCATTTTTTTCAAATCTCTGCCTCCAATCGACCATCCATTCTGAAAGTCTTTTTCTTCCCCCATCCCTCTTTGTATTGAATCTGGTTCACTTCAAGTTATCAAAAAAATCAATGAGATGTAAGGGGATTTCTCAATGTGATTTAGGATGGCAAGGCTGGTCCTTAGGAATGCATGTAACAGATTCAGAAGAGAGATAGTAGATGTAATTTCACGGCACCCTTTCTATATTACCTTCTGAATCACCAAGCTGTTAAAGACACCTTAGAAGAAATGGGTTTTAAAGCAGGAACTGCAAGAGGAATCATATTTCATATGATCATATTTCAGATTCATTTCAGATTTTCATTTTCAGATCATATTTCTCTTGAAGACCAATAAACAGCCACATAATGGGTAATTCTTTAAAAAATAAAATTATTTTCTTTGTGTACTTATCAAGAAGTTGGGAAGTAAAAATAACAGATTCTGAAACAAGCAGTTACAAAAGACTAGGTCATTTTTTCCTGACAAAGAGACATCATGATGGAAAGTTGAGAACCCAAGTCTTCCACTGTGCATCCTGAAATTTTACCTTGCCCTTGCATCTTGGATCTTTGCTCAGCTGTGTACCATCCCTTGATGCTGGCTTTACAGATATAATTTGGAAATCACAGTTCAGTCCACATGGCTTGATATGCCCATAAGTGCCATTGGATTTCTGACTTCATCTTAGGCATTGCTGCCAGACACAATATCAGATATACCTTCAGTTTCATTTTTCCCTTTTATTAAGGATTTCCTCCATTTCTGTAAAATTTTAGACATACTTCAAGTGCTAAATAAAACTTCTGTCTACATTCAGCCTATATCAGGGGCTAAACTAAAGCAGTTGCCTCTATCACCAAATGACTCTTCCCCAAATGAGAATGGGGATCAGAAAAAAGGAGAGGGGACACATGGGTTGAAATGAAAACTGAATTAATGCAATAGCCAAACTGATACCAATATAAAGCATAGAAAATTTCACTCAGCCCAGTGAGCGTACAGCAGTCCCAGTAAAAAGGAAAGCAGTCCTCAGGAACAGAATGGACAGTGAGCCCTTTCAGGGATGAGAAGAGGCAAAAAGGGCAGGATCAGGAAGATAATACAGAGCCTAAGCAGGATGCCCTCCTGTCTTTAGTAAACTTCCCCCTTTGTAATGAGTATGATGGTTTTGGTCTGGGATACATCTGTGAGCCAGCTTGGGTCAGCTGCCCTGGCTGACTCCAAACTGCTAACAGCCTGAAGATCATGGCTGGCCTAGGATTCTACCTCAAGGAAACCAGGGCGCTCCCCAACAGGATATCTCAGAATCTAAAATAATCCCTAATTTTTCATTGATTTTTAGAATAGCTTGCAATGGACCTCTCATGCAGCAGCACCAGAGAATTCTGTGGAGCAACAGAAACATAGAAACAGGTTGGAGGTTGGAAGGGACCTCCAGAGGTCATCCAGTCCAACCCCCCTGCTGAGAGCAGGGACATCCTCAACTAGAGCAGGTTGCTCAGAGCTTCGTCAAGCCCCACCTTGAATGTCTCCAGGAATGGGTTTCATTAGCTCCGGTAAGGTGGAGATTCCAGTATTACACTGAGCAGCAAAGTTCCTTAACAAGCAGCCTCAGGCTTTCAATCTGGAGCTCCTGGCCTTTTTTATGACTACAGAAATGTTACTGAGGATTAGAGACAATGCAACACAAAATAGTTGCCACAAGCCCAAGCCATTGGGAGACGGTTCATGCTGCAATTTAAGGATGAAGACCCAGCCAGTCTGAAGCTGATTATCACAGACAACCTTTCAGGATGGCACTCCTCTGCCTACAAGCTCAGACTGTCCCCTTGCTTTAAGAGCAGCAAGGATCTCTGCACTCTGTCCGGAGTGAGCAGATACTATCTGCTCGCTCATGCAGCGAGGTGCAATTTACACCATCTGTTGCTAGCTCATAGTTCCTCTTTTTTGCCATAGCCACCTCACAAACTGTGATCAGATGAAGGTTATGTACTTGGTGTTTACTCCTGTCTTTCTAACAAACAGACATTTGGTGGAGATTTTATTGAGGCAAAAGAATGCAAGTGACAAGTGTCACAATCTCTGAGATGCAGCAATGTGGACAACCCCTTCTGTTTACCTTTAATCTCTGATGGCTCTCTTTACAGATATGGCTGGGAAACATGAAGCTGGTGTTGCTGTTCTCCCTCGACATTTGGCGAGGCAGCTTGCTTTGTTCACAGCTGCAGCTGGCAGCTGCACTGGCAGCAGCCCTGGCTTCCTCAAAAGCTTCCTCAGTCTCTGTTGAAATGACCCCAGACAATTCCTTGGGATTTGGATTTGCAACCTCATTAATCTCTGCAATTAATTCATTGTACAACAATGTCTTTTGTCACTGATATCTTAAAATGGTATTGACTGTTATTTAACCATCTCCTCTCAAAGAGATGAAGCAGCTGTAGATTTTTGAAGGTTCCACCTTGAAAATGTTTCATTTCTTCCACCAGTATTCAACAGAAAAGACTTTTCACCTGATTTCTTCAGCATCAAAACCTAGGCCTTTATGGTTTTCCATACTTGTCCTGTCTAGAGTACCCTGACACCTTCTCAGTCAGCTGAAATGAGTTTACTTCTCATTGGTAAGTTAATTATTTTCCATGCTAGCAATTATTTTCTATGCTTAGGCTGAAGAACCTTAACTGTATTGACAAAGAAAGAAATAATACAACTGAGAATGTTTAATGACTATTGGTACATAGAAAAGTAACCGTTAATGAATAGTTACTGAATGAAAAACTCAGAACTTAGCTTCACCTGCAGAATATCCTTTCTTTCTGTGGGAAAAAAAAAATAATAATTTTTGTTTGTGTTGTAGTTATACATAATTTCCATCAAATCATCAGTACACAGTACATACTGTTCAAACTTCTGAGTGGATGACTTACACCGGACAAGAAAGGAGAAGGTATAGTTTTCATTATTTGTAAAAAAATGTGTAAAATGTTTTCATTTTCACTGGGGTTTTTTAATTTTTTTTTTTTTTTAATTTTTTTTCTAGGGGCTCTCTGTTGCCTTTTTCTTTTCTTTGTGATCAAGTGAGATCTTAGCATGGAAATTTTCAAGACTGAACCAATGAAACCTCATTAGGTGACAACAGGCATATGCAGGCAGCTCTGCAGGAACCTTCAATATGCAAATGCTATTTTTTTACAATTACTTTAAGGAAAATTGTACTGGCAGCTTGACAGTGCAATTCAGCTATGATAGAAAACAGAGCAACAACATTTTGACAGGGATCGAAATCACTTCCAAAAGAAATTTTCATTTCACTGTAGCTGTTTTTCAGAAAATATGGATCTTGTCAGAAACTATGCAATTGACACTCTTCTGAGTACA
This sequence comes from Megaceryle maxima, assembly GCA_024605025.1. NCBI lineage: Eukaryota > Metazoa > Chordata > Aves > Coraciiformes > Cerylidae > Megaceryle > Megaceryle maxima. Next base: position 68,990 of record JANHGN010002205.1, read on the forward strand.
CTGACAGTTAAATCTATCATCGACTCCTCAAGCCCTAGGAAACCAAAACCATCATCCCATTAGAAAGGAAAGATTAAGTCTAACATCAAGATGCATATTATAAAATCAAGAAATAATGGAAAATTAGATGTTTTTAGCAATTTAAAGCTCAAGCATAATTTATGAGTCTTGATGCTGCCAACATTCCCGCATCTTTTAGGGAAACAAAGAGTAATAGACTCCCCTGAGCCTGCAGGCTGGCGGTGCACGCACAGTCCCCCCAGGAACAGCCAAACCCACACATGCTGGCTAAACTGGGGGTCCCCATGGGCAGACTGGCTAGGTAAAAAAATGCTAACAGGACACTTCACCCTTCCTAAACAGGAGGGCTGGACTTAGAATTAGTGGGAGGCGATGCCATGGAATAACAAGGTGTCCACCCAAATGCAAGACCCAGAAGGGTACCCAAACATGAATTAACCCTGATCCTGCTGCACTCTCTGAGCACAGCCTGGCCTGGAGGCAGTCAACTTGAAGTCATAGAATCACAGAATGGTAGGGGTTGAAAGGGACCTCAAAAGATCATCTAGTCCAACTCCCCTGCCAGAACAGGATCACCTAGAGTAGGTCACAAAGGAATGTGTCCAGGTGGGTTTTGAATGTCTCCAGAGACACCACAACCTGCCTGGGCAGCCTGTTCCAGTGCTGTCACCCTCACTGTGAAAAAGTTTGTCTTTATGTTTACATGTAACTTCCAATGTTCCAGCTTGCACCTGTTGCCCTTTGTCCTATCATTGGATATCACTGAAAAGAGCCTGTCTCCATCCTCCTGACACTCACCTTTTACATATTTATAAGCATTAATGAGGTCACCCCTCAGTCTCTTCCAAGCTAGAGACCCAGCTCCCTCAGCCTTTCCTCAGAAGGCAGATGTTCCACTCCCTTGATCATCTTTGTAGCTCTGCACTGGGCTCCTTCCTGCAGTTTCCTGTCCTTCTTGAACTGCGGGGCCCAGAACTGGACACGATATTCCAAATGCAGCCTCACCAGGGCATAGCGGAGGGGGAGGAGAACCTCTCTTGACCACACTCTTTCTAATCCACCCTAGGAAGCCATTGGCCTTCCTGGCCACAAGGGCACATTGCTGGCTCCTGCTCATCCTCATCCTGCTGTTTACCAGGACCCCCTGGTCCCTTTCCCCTATGCTGCTTTCCAACAGGTCAGTCCCCAACCTGTACTGGTACCTGAGGTTGTTCTTCCCCAGACGCCAGACTCTACGCTTGCCCTTGTTATATTTCATTAAATTTCTCCCTGCCCAACTCTCCAGCCTGTCCAGGTCTCTCTGGATGTCAGCACAGCCTTCCAGTGCCAGCCACTCCTCCCAGTTTGTGTCTTCAGCAAACTTGCTGACTGTGTGCACTCCGTTCCCTCATCCAGACCATTGATGAAGATGTTGAACAGTACTGGTCCCAGTACTGACCCTTGAGGGACTCCACTAGAAACAGGCCTCACAACTCTCTGCCTTCTATCCTTCAAGCCCCAGAGAGTGGGAGAGAACTGAGAAGGCGTTGCAACTGTACCACCTTTCATGTCCAAACACTTCACACAAAGACAGGTGGAACAGCACAAGCAGACTGCTTTCATTCGGGATGAGCATGTAACCTGCTGCAGGATCCACACTGACCTGTACTCAAATGAGATTTTTAATTAAAGCACACTCTGCTTTAATTACACATAATTGCCCTTTTGAGCCTGGCAGACACTTTCAGAACTAGACTTACATGCCAATGCTAACTGCAAACTTTCAAAGCTGCTTGTCAGTTTATTTCCAATCACAACTGCTTTCTGATTTGTAAACTGCCAGAGCACACTGCATAAGCAAGATGAAGGAATTCTGCTTTCCTCTGCTGAGTAATAACCTGTATTTCATACTTCATGTTAACTCACAGAACAATGGAGATACCAACTGACATAAATAAGAAGGTAAAGCACAAGATGTATACCACGAATTTGTGTTTAAAGCTTTTGCTTTGACTCTAAAGCATTTACAAAAAAGCAACACTTACGTAACCACACACTATGTATGCACATCAAAGTTTTAGTGGAAAAATCACATTATTACAGTACAGCCATTGAATGATCATTCATATATGCATGCTCACATTCTGGCTTCACAGACATTCAAGCACTTGATTTGGACACTTTTAATCTTAGAGGGAAAGGTGCTATGACCCCTGCTTCATCTGTGTACAGCATTCATAGTGTAGATGGTTCTTAACCTGGCAGTAACACCACTCAGCCACAAGACCGATCCAAGAGAGTTCCTGCAGCCTGTGCACAAGCTGTTCATGCCTTGAGAGTTTTACAAATATTTGACTCATTTGGTTTCTTTTTTCCCTTGCTGATGCCTTTTTATTTTTTTTCCTATTATCTTTTTTATTCTCCAGCCATCACCTCCCAAGTCCTATTGTCTCCACACCCCTTGAAACCTTGTTTCAAGTTTGTCTCTCCTGCAGTGTCATAATCTCACTGACAGACATGACATTAGTTCTATAAACTCAAAGAGAAGCATATCCCTAGGAAATGTCTAACTTGGATAATTTACCTAATTGGAGGTAAAAGAAGCTCCAGCTCACAGAGTAGACATCACTCAAATCCTGATCCTTCTTTCATCAGAAAAGATATTTTCCAGATTGTGATGAGCATGGGGGAAGTTTTCCCAATGGGGAAAACTTCTGTGAGACACCCGAAAGCAGGAACTTTTCCATCACTAGTTTCCTCCTCACAATTAGCCCTAAGACCGTGCCCAGAGGCTCAGCCAGACTCCCAGCTTCCGTATGAGCACAACTTTGGCAAAAGGTTGCACAGGCTAAGGAAAAGTAAAGGCAAAACCAGCATAGATGATCTGTTTCACCTCATTAAATGGCTGGCTTCCTTAAACAATCATACCCCCTGTGCTGGCTGGTTCAGGGACTGCCTTCCACATCTGCCCTGAATCAGGTACTGTGCGCAAGTTACGTCTTCCAAGCCTCATCATTAAATCTGGCTCTGGGCACCCAAGATGATCTTAACAGTCATTTTGGCCAACTCAGGCAGCCCATCCCATGGCTTTTCAACAGCTCTCTTCCTGTTCAAACCCAGAAGAACCATCCACTCTCTCAGAGACAAACTCTTCCTTTGAGCCTCATTAGTTAAAGGGGAATCCTCAGTCTTATGGCAAGAATGTTCTCACCAGCTTCACCTCTCTTGTACTGCATGATACCACTGAAGCAAGCACATATGGAGCCCAGTTTCCACTTGGATGACTCCTGGGCCAGAGGTCTTCTCTGATTTTCATCTCCTGGCAGAAGATTTGCACATTCACCACTTTTAACATTCCTGCTTATCTTCTCAGTACAGGAACAGTATCAGCAGATGTTATGTTTCTCTAGAATCCTCCTGCTTCTTCTGGTCTAAGTAGGCATCACAACATTTCTTATCTCTATCCCATAGACAAAGAAAGGAAATGGCCAGGTAGTGCCCCCTTTATCAATTGCTTTAGTTGTGTTATTCCCAGCCCTAATGGGTGTGGCAAATACACCCAGTTATCTGCAAACATCTACCACTACCTTAACCAACATCTTGTCAGAGCTTATTTCTCCTTTTCACACCTAACTCCGATTTTACTTGTGTGACAGTTTCAGAGAAGCCCTGATGATGTCACAAACAGGCTGTCATAGGATATAAGAAATTTGAGGTATTAGAAGAGGAACCGTACTCTCTCTCCACTTATGTTTAAGATCATGAACTGCTAACACTCTTCTAGTATGTTACATTCCCTTAAAATTCAGGTAACTTAAAATATCCTTGGATAGTCCCTTTGCTGATAGGTTTTCTCAAACAATGGCCAGGATGGATTGAAGGAGCTCGATTCTGTTGCACAAATATAGTTATTTAGTGGCATTTGAGATGTCCTAAGTGTATAACAGAAACCTTTGGAAATAGCACAATATGACACAGGACCTAGAGGAAACCTATAACCTCTGGATGGGCAGGTGGAACCATACAGGATATCTACAGGCACTTTTATGTCTGTATTCAGCTGAGTTTATTGTGAAGTCATGCTTTCCATGGGCAGCACCATTCAAGACTGAAAAGATTTCAGAAATTGAAGTTCCAAGAGGGACAATGTGCTCGGTGGTCACCACTCCTGTGATGACTAAGCTAGTGTTTGAACCACATACTTTCACCATATGGAAGATAATGACCAGCTCTAATCACACTTTCCCCTCCATCACCTTTTGCCTTTCAATAATCCTCTGGCCAAAGATGCACACCAAAAGTGTCCTATCTTCCTATTCCTTGGGGCTCTTACAAATCTAGGGCTTTTCCTGTTACATCTCTCAGGAGGTTGTTTCTCTCATAGCCTGAAGGACCATAAACCCAGTAATTCCTCAGGTCAGAGGAAGGGTTTTATGGTGTCATTTTCATGCTAAAAGAAAGCAAAGCAATCAGTCAGAACAAGCCACTGGATGGCTGCTTTAGAAGTAAGCCCACTCTGGCTATAGAGGAGCGACTGACTTGCCTTTCTTATTTATTGTCATGGTGTGATCACCACTCTTAGGGAATGTACCTCCCATTTGCAGCAGATAGAAGTCATTATCATTACAAAGTGCTCTTCCCCAGATTACTGCAGCTCCAGGATATTTTCCTGACTGTGGAAAATGACTGAGGAGGATTCTCACTCCATAGTCAGAAAAATCTCTTAAGCAGGTTTTCCTGATCAAGTTCTGAATATCCCTTAGATATGGAAGTTCATATTGATGTCTACGTCAGGCGCAGTCCAAGCTTCTTTCCAATATTGACTCAATCTGTTGAATATTTGTAGGGAGCATCATTTTAAGCAAAACCTCCTTCAGTAATCAGACATCTGCAGTATGGGTTTATGTGCTTATTTACCATTATTTTACAGCCCTGAACACTGCAATTGCTCAAGAATTTTCCTGTGATGCTGGCCACTCTAAAATGAGTATACTCTTCAGTCTAGCTTGAATATAATGCTCTGTAATGAGGAACATACCAGCAGATGTTTTGAAGAAACTGGAGGAGAAAGCCAGATGTTGCATGTGAAACAATGGCCTGCATGGGAGGCCAAGTAACACTCGTGCTGTGTTTGGAGGAGGAATGCCTGCTGGCAGGTAATGGGGCTTGGACAGACCAAGAGGCAGACATCATCTGTGCCTCTGTGCAAGTCCCACAACATCACAGGAAGCTTGTCCTGGCCAGCAACTCTTTGTTGTTTGCCTTCCACATAATGAAATAGAAAGAGTAGTTAAGGAGGTTATTAGTAGTAATAGTTTGGGGTTTTTTACTGTTTTTATACAAAAACAACTGCCAGGTATACCAGTGAGGCATTTCCTATTACCATACAATCTTTTTATCAGTTTCATATTATTAACAATCCAAGACTGTACTGATCCAAAGCACATTTGGTGGAGCTACATCTTAGGACTGTTCAGAAACTAAAGCTTAATATAGAAGTCAGCTGTGTGGCTGGTAAGTAGGTCATCTGTTGGGAACAGATGTGCTCTTCCATCTGCACTGCTTGCGAGTTGGCTCTGACCTGTAATGCCCTAAATGTCCAACTCTGCCTATCTAAGGGAGAGTGTAGTGACACAAAGGGGCTAGGAATCCTTCACTGATTATTCTCCAAATGCCTCCTTAACCTGGAATTAATTTCCTATTCTTTTACCTTAAATACCTGATATATTAACTTCTAGTCCACATAGAGCTGAACTGTTCTTCCAGACCTGGAATAAGGATGAAGGCAAGGGGTCTGGCTAATAATAATTTGAATATCATCTAGGTTTGTTTGTGGTATTGTCTTCTAGACCAAATGCTTATTTTTTGAGGCTAAGACTCTTGGTTTAGCAGTTTAACTTTATCATAAAGTAGTTAGTGCCAAGGACAGGCAGAAAGGTGCCTTTATGTGTGTTCCCAAACATGCAGAATGAAAATCCCCACACTGCATTTGTTTAAAATAATATCAAAAAAATGTCTTGTTCAGCTGTGCACATTTGTAGTGACATAATTTAGGATCTGAGGGCCAGGCATACCTGCTCGCAATGTAGACACACATTTAAAATTTAGTTATGATGCCTTCAGTTTTGTGGGACTGATTCTTAAGCCTTAATGGGCTTCACGAGTTTTAATTCTTGCATTTATGATTATATTTTATTTATTTGTATGCTCAGGATACAGAAAAAAAAATGAGAGAAAGAAAAGTTGTTTAGAGATACTCATCATCCTCTCGCCTCCTTCCAGGTTAACTCGTTTGCTTACACCATTAAGCCTGGCAGAAAATGCCTAGGACTTTAGAAGAGATGGAAAATACTTTCTTCTTCTTCAAATTCTAAAGCAAACAAGAGATGAACAGTGATGGCCCTGGGCAATGCAGTTAAAAATAGTGGCGAATCCTAGTTTACAGACACACAGTGCAGTGACACCTTCCCTTATAGAAAAAAATCAGTCGAGCATGCAGTCCCTACAGGATCACTGCAAAGCCCTTCTCAGCTAGCTGATGTGACAAAAGAGACCCACATTCGCCCTTTCCAAGCATTAGCAGATAAAGGATCGTTAACTCAATGCAGAACGAGGAGCCTATCATTTCTCCTTTACTGCATGCAAGGCTGTTTACTGTTTTGCACCTAAATTAAAGGTTTCTTCACACATTCTGCAAACCTTTCCACTAAAGCAGGCAAAAAGAGGGAAGTGTTTGTTCCCACAGACATTAATCAAAAAGGGACAAACAGAAATTGCTGAAGCTTCTTAAAAACAAACACACACATATCTGCATTTTGGGTAGGAAACTATAGCTGCCTTGAAGAACAAGGATGATGTATGCAGAAATGCATCCAATAAACCACTCTTGCTCCTTTATCTTCCTACATGTGTGTGGTAAAGAGCAGGATGGATATGCATAAACTAAAGTCAAATATCTTCTTACAGATCTTCTTTTATCACATTCTTACAATTGTTTAAATCTTACCACATTTTAACTACAGCCCAGGAAAGTGTGAAGAGCAGTGGCAAAGCGTAACTGGAACCTTAATGTATTTATGAAAGTGTTTAAACTAATTAGTAAGCCTCAAACACTTACTGAGGCAGTGATAGCTCCCGGAATTACCTAACTAAAGGAATATACAACACCAGCATGCATACATTCATAAGCATCCCTATGTATATCACACAACACAAATAGCTTTTATAAAATGAAGTGCAATGTGACAGCAGGATATGACCATTTGCAACCATCTCCAATATCACTTTGTATTCTTACTTGTACAAAGATTTCAACTCTTAGACAGAAGCCTCTGATGTTTTTCAGCCTAATTGGAGGTTTATAGCCTAAAGCAGAATTGGAACACTGCATTAAAACAAACCAACAAACCAACCAACCAAAACCAAACCAACCAAAAGAAAAAAAAAGAACCCCACAAAGGAACAAACAAACAAAAAACCAACCAACCAAAAAAACAACAATAACAACAAAACAACACAACAACTGGATGCAAGGCATCCAGTGTCAGGTTTAGCTCCACTGTTGATACTTGTTTCTCCAGAAATGGGGGAATAAAAAAATCAAGGGTCTAGCTATAGGACAAACTCAATACAAAATCAATTTAAATAGGATGAGATCACTTTGCTCTCCCTTTTTCTGGATGGCCATCTGACCATCAGCAGAGCAACTGGAAGACAGAGAGTTCAGGTAAGCACCAAAAATCTTACCTCCACCTGCACCTGGATGTTAGCAGGTTTGTTTTCAGCAAATGAAAATTTCTTGGTCTGTCCTCTCCTGTGGCCAAACTTGCATTTGTTCCTCAGGACTTGCTCATCATCTTCAATGGGTCTCCTCACATATTTGAAACGATCTTTAAGGGCCTTTTTCCACAGCAGCTGCATGGGGAACAAAAATAAAAATCTGTCATTACCAGTATTTTTCAAAAATTTGCCCCATTCCCAAAGCAGGCCACTCTGTTTTGTCTAATCTATTTAATAAAAACCTGTTTGCCAGTAAGCAGAAAAAGACTTGTAGGGTGGCATCAGTGTACCAGTGTTTTCAGGAAACACGAGCACCTGTGGTATAGGACTCTATGGCAATTAAGCAGCAGGGCTACTGGCACTGGCGTGGTTCATTAAGGATGACAGTAATTGAACCTAAGGGTTAGATTGATCTAATATGAGCAGGGGTGTCAGTGAAACCACAGTTTTCTTTCCTTTTCTCAGCTCTGCTTTTGGATTCTCCACTGATGACATCAGGTCATGAAACTACATGGTGATTTAGATCACCTCTCTGATGCCACAGAAAACTAACGGCATTTTTTTTGGAGTGGATTATTTTCCCCTTCCTCTGCTTGTGCAGTTGTATGATTATCACATGAGGGAGCAGGAGAGACACAGTGGGACTCTCCCTTTTGCAGGAAGCCTGCAGTTACACTGGATCGAGTGTATGATTAAACTGCACTCAAAATTGCTGAATTACAAGGATCATTTAAGTAGGTCCTGGCATTTGTGAGACTCCTCAAGGAATATAAATTGCAATGTGAAGGCAGTTCTGCATTGCAAGTGGATGCAGTCCTTGTTTAGTGGAACCACTCATCACTCCTTGGCAGATGAACTTCCTCATGCATCCTTATGGGCAGACATATTTTCACCTGCAGTCCCTGGCTGGGCATCCTGTGGTGGGACCCAGCTGTGCTAACTCCCTGACAGGAGAGGAGGAATCAATTACTAAGCCAAGTCTGCTAATCATGTCTGCAGGCAAACCCTGCAGTTCCAAATATTGAAAATGCTTTGTCTGATCCTCAAAAGCAACTGCTTATTTCAGTTACGGAGGGGTTATCAACAGCCAGAGGGAACAAAAATTAGTCAGAAAAGTGATTGTAAATGACAGGATGTGGCAAGGGAGATTCAAATAGCTGTTTACCTCATTTTCTAAAATTGACTTAAATACTATACTCAACACTATACTCAAGCCTGTACTCACTGACGTACTAAAACACAATATAAACAGAAGAATTATTACACCAAATTTCTTACCAAAACTTTGTCCTTCATTTGTCAAGGTCATATGACTTTAAGGGCTAAATTTGGTGTAAACCAGAACTCAGTAAAAGTAGACTAAGTAGTACAGTATCTTTCTTTGCAGCAAGTCTGACATGCCTGCCTTTCTCACCCACGGGATACAGATCAGAGGGTCTTCTAAAAAGTAGTGGTGAAAGCAGTATGACCTTACTTTGCACCTGCTGAAGATACTGCTCCCACCTCCCATGGGTACTAGCTGACTTACAGACCCTCAATCCTAAAAGCAAGATCTCCAATAACAGTGAAAAATGACAGTGGAAAAGCTGTGAGAAGACAGCCCCTGTGGTGTCTAACTCAGCTCTTTTTGAGCAGACCTGGGCCAGCCAGGGCAGTTGTACCCTTCATAGAATCATAGAATGGTAGGGATTGGAAGTTACTTCTGGAGAACATCAGGTCCAACCCCCCTGCCAGTGCAGGAACACCCAGGGCAGGCCACACAGGAACAGACCCAAATGGGTCTTGAAAGTCTCCAGAGAAGGAGACTCCACAACCTCTCTGGGCAGCCTGTTCCAGGCTCTGTTACCCTCACAGTGAAGAAGTTTTTCCTTATGTTGAGGTGGAAATTCCTGTGTTTCAGCTTGTGACCATTGCTTCTTGTCCTATCACAGGACACAACTGACAAGAGACTGGCCCCTTCTACTTGACCCCCACCCTGCAGATATTTGTAAACATTCATAAGATCCCCTCTCAG
>JANHGN010002206.1:0-29216 GCA_024605025.1 Megaceryle maxima
GAGATCTGCTTTGCTGACATTTGGAAATATGTTAAAATTTTTTTTTTTAGTTTTTATTTTTTATGGAGGGGAAGGGATAGTACTATCTCTTCTCTATCTATATTCTTAATCCTAGAATTGTGAGACTTTAGGCACTTTTTTTTTTTTTTTTTTCTGGATAATCAGCATTGCAGCATTCTCTTTTCTTTATCTGTGAATTTCTGCATTGAACACTTTGTATGCTGCAATTACAGGTATATTCTAGTAAAATAGTAGCATAAGCAATGCAAAGAGAGTTTTCTCTAATTATTTAAAGTTCCTATCATATTGTACTTATCTAAACTAAGTAATATTAAATATAAGGCAAAGCTACAGTAAAAAGAAGAATGAATATAACAGTTCTTACTGCTGTACTCTTCAGCACTGCTACTGCAAGGATCTTGATAAGATTTACACATCTGCTGATGTTTAAATAATACTATAAGTTTAATTTTGAGTTAATGAATATAATAGCATATTGAAACTTAAAACCAACCTTGGTGTTACACATATTCCTGGCTTGAATCCCTATCATTCAGAGGATCATTGAAGAATTAATTTTATCTCTCTGTACCTGTTTCTTTTATCTGAAAAATGAGGACAGTAATATTTTTTTTACTTTTAAACCAGAAGGTGTTTGAGGGATGAAAATTAAGCTGTGTGTTATATGACACGTAGCATATATATGTGCTGCATATGGGTGTTTGAGAACATGAAGCCTCCTAGAACAGGACTGGAGAACCCTGTAGGAAAAATGCAGTCAGTGCTGCCCATTAGAAAGGCTGCCATCATGTGTTGTCCCTTCAGTCACACCATGGGACTGTTTAAAGGATTCTAATAAAATTCTGACTTATTCTGTTTACTAGTACAGATATGCCTTTAAAGCTGAGGGAGCAGATGAGCTTAAGGAACACCTCTATGCATGATTAGGACAAGCTCAGATGTCCTTAAAGTGTGAATTAAGATTATGTAGGCACTCAATTCCAACACTTGTTCAGTGTCTACTCATTTAGCTAAGAAGTACTATAACTTCACAGATACTTTGCAACTTGAATTCTATACTTCTCAAGTAAACAGAGTCATATCTAGATAAATAACAGGACTGCCAACATCTCAAAATGCTACTTCATTTCTAGTTCACCTGGAAGTCTGGCAAAAAGTCACCTTAAGAAATACTATTCCTCTTAATGAGTAAGAAATACCTAATATTCACCTTAGCAGTTCATGTTATAACAATTTTTACAGGCATTCTTATAGTTAGAAAACCCTGGGCATAGCCAAAACAAATTCCCTCTCTACCCATTTCCTTTCTCCTCCCACTCTTCTCCTTTAACAAAGGTGAGATCAAACAAAGATGACAAATATGTGTGTCTAGGTTATATAATAAGAGAAGAGCCACAGAGCTGCAGGCTGCTCTTTTCCTTTATGAAAAAAAAAAGAACAAAACAAACAATAGAGACCTTTGTCACATTTTGGGAGAGTCTAAGTTGCCAGATATACTATATTGGGAAAGCAAGTTTTAACTTTAAGTTCCCATAGGCCCTTGTTAAATGTCCAGATGAAAAGGGATGACTTGGAACATCTGGGGAAAGGATAGTACTTCCTTTTCAGTTTTATTTTTGCTATGAATTGCCTCAATTTTTTTGAACTTGGCACATTTCTTCAAAGATGCTAAATCTATTAACGAATTATCATACTACAGCTATTCCTATATAAAACCCACTATCTGGAATCTGAAACTATCCATATCAGTACTACCCTTTCTAGTATTGCCTTTGACAAATATTACGTAGTATACTTTCCTGAGAGAGATGAGCTGGTGCTGATGATCAAACAGGTTTTATATTAAGCATTCATCTAAATCAAGAGTGTTTTTTTCATTTGAGTAATCTGTAGTATCCAAACTTTCTTAAGTGTATTTATGACTAAAACTAGAAAGTCTCCTACATCACATTAACTGCAGATAATTGCTGTCTGCAGTCCAAAACAAAATGCATCCTCTACTAAGGATCTTAGCCTTACAAAAAATGATAAACATAGAGAGAGGTGGTATCTGGCAAAAGGCACCTAAATACAAAGTATTATTTAAAATTAGTTTAATTAGTAACTCCTACAGTGAAAATAACATGCTTCCCATTGCAGTATTGTAACGAAACATTGATTAACAATACTAATCCTCATTGCCCCTATGATTAAGAAGGATTTAAAGATTAAAAGAGGAACCAGTTGGTTTGTACCTATACTTCCAAGTTGCCTACCAAAAATTTAATATTAAATTATTCTTTCAGGTGGCTGCTTTCTAGAACCTAGCAGTAAAATTAGCTGGGTAGATGCCTCACAAAATATAAGTAACTTACTATCTGTCAAAACATATTAAACCACTTAAATTAATTTATTCTTGTGTAACAGATTTATCCACTGCTCTGTTTTTAATTATAACTTCAATCTGCAGTCTGATCTATATTAAAGTACCTTTCTATTTACATGGATTACCTCTTAGCATGAACTGGACAGTAGTACAGGATAACAACCTCAAGGTCCCAGTGGCTGCAAGTCAGACAGGACCATACACAAAACTGTATCATGCCTAACAGAATGTAATTCATATTCACTACATACCTTTAAGTCTGGGTCTGGCTTTTTCTGGTCAGGCTTGTCAATACAAAGAAGGTAATGGAAATTCTGATTTCAGTTACATTCTGGCACATGATTTTTAAAAACTGTTCATATTTTTATTATTATTATTCCCAGATTTCAGTGCAGCTTGAATTTAATTTTACTGAACTTGACCTCATCAATCACCTCATATCTTCTTGCTATGGAAATTAAGTTTAGTAACAAAATCTTAATACAATCGAAATCCCACCCCTATAGCTTCATAAGAATATTTTGTTTACTGCATATTGGTCACAAAGGATTCTGTATGTATTGCTTACAAGGCTCAGTCTATGAGAAAAAAATGCCCCTGGTAATGATATGTTTATAACATGAACATTAAGGCATTATAGTTGGCTGTGAAAAAACTCAATTAAAATGTCTGTTCCATTTGATTTAAATCACAATTTCACCAGTCAGCCTGTTAACTTGTTTTATCAATTTTGACACATTTTAACTATTGTTAAGAACTATTAAATGTCCAAAAAAACCCCAAAACTCTATACTCAGAAAATGTCCAAATTTGGGGCAACCATGTATCATGTATTAAAACTGTAACTTTTCGCATTTTTATTATGTCAGTAGTATGTCTGTGTTAGGGTGTAATGGCCAATTGTAACTTCAATAGAAAATTTTCATCATTACTCGCAAGCTAACTTCATGAAATCAGTGTAATAATTTTTCGAATATTTGCAGACAACCACTGCATTGCTAGGGTACACCTAGTTTTCGAACTGATTGATGAACACAAACAGAAAACATATGGAGTCTTCTTTTCATCCTCAACCACTAAGACAACAAATGCAATTTTGTTTCTGAGCAGAAGGGGTAGTCTGGCGGTATTTTGTTTCAGCAAACATTATTTTCCCTTTGAGCAAGAGAAATTCTGAAGGGAAACCTGAAGAGATTGTGGAATAAATTGCAGTCTCATGCAAATATGATTATTCCTTCAGATAACATCAGTCTGCTCCTTAAAAAATTAAGAGCACTAGCTGGCTCTGCAGCCTCCTAGGCAATTGCTGCCTATGTTCAAGCTCACATTTACATGGTGCAAATTTGTAACCTAGGATAACTGATGTGGAAAGAAGGAAAAGGACAAAACCCTGCACAAAATCTCCTGGGAGCCTCTAGCCCCTTGGATTGGGAGCTTCATTTAAGCTCAAACCCTTGCTCCTTGCCTGAGCTACATTGTGTGGATGTCTGTGCACCATGTTGTATTTTGCTAATCCAGACCCTGACTCAGGGATTTCCTGGCCTGACCTCAGATCTGCCTTGTCAATATGGACTTGTCAAGCTGACATGTGAAGCTGACTCCAAGACAAGCACTGCACTGTACCACTGCACAAGACCACTGTACCAGGAGGTCTCAATATGTCCAACTTTTCTAACCTTGTCTTTTCCACATATTAGCATTTGTGTTGAAATAAACAAGATGGGAAGTAAATCAAAAAGCTTTCTCCATGTGGATAAGTACCTTTGACCTCGCTAATACAGCTGTTCTACACTTCCATACTGGCCCAGAAGTGCTGGTACTCCTTGATAGGCTCTACATTGACAGATACAGCAAACACAACTAGACATTTTATGAAAATAATTATACAAGATGTTGTGTTTGTTGTTCTTAATGACAGTATTAAGATTTCTATGTTAGATTTTTCCACGTTTTCTTTTGGAAGTGGAGGAAAACACAGAGTGAAAGAGAAAGCTCTACTATGATGGAGAATGATTACCATCCCCATCAGCCATTTATACACACTTGTAAGTTTCCTCTGAGTCTCAGCCTCTCCTCATATGACAGATCTTCCAAGTCCTTAACCATCTTTGTGGCTTTTCCACACCTCCCTGTCTCTTTTGCAGTGGGGAATCTAGAACTGGATCTTTCATTACAGATGTGTCTCACCAGTGCTAAGTCAAAGGGATTGATGATATCCTTCCACCTGCTACAAACGCTCTGCCTAATGCATCCTGGCTGTTATTGGCCATGTCCAACTCATCCAACAGGGCCTCCATTTCTTTTTCTGTAGAGCTATTTTCCATCTAGTCAGCCCCCTATAAGTACTGGTGCCTGCAGTTATTCCTCTATCAGATGCAGAACTTTGCATTTCTCATTGTTGAACTCCATGATATTTCCATCAGATCAGTTCTCCAGCCTGTTGAGGTCCCTCTGAATGGCAGTACAACCATCCTGTATATCAGCCACTCCTAATTTTGTACCATCTACAGACTTCCTGAGGGTGAACCTCGTCCCATCATCCAGGTCACTAATGAAGAAGTTGGACAACATTGGCCCCAGTATTGAATCCTGGCGTACACCACTTTTGACTGGCTTCCATCTGGACTTCATGCCACTTTTCATAACCCATTAAGATCAGCAGTTTAGACAGTTTTCAGTCCACCTCACCTTATTTGTCTAAACTGTACTTCATCAGTTTGTCTATGGGGCTGTGAAAGAAATCTTGTCTAAAGACTTTCTCTTGAATTCAAGGAAAAGAACATCACTGCTTTTCCCTCATCCATGAAGTCTGTCATCTCATCATGGACAGTTATCAGGTTGATACAGCATGATTTTCCCTTTCACCCATGCTGACCACTACCAGTCATCTTCTTATTCTTACTATGCATCAAAATAGTTTCCAGGAGGACTTGCTCAATCATTTTCCCAGGGACTAAATTGAGTCTGACACCCTGTAGTTGCACAGATTCTCTTTCTTGCCCCTCTTGAAGATAAAGGTGACCCTCATTTCCTCAGGAAAGAAGGAACCTCAGAAAAATTCTGATTTTCATGACCTTTCAATGATAATCAAGGATGACCTTGCAATGACATCCATCAGTCCCCTCTTTACTCATGGGTGCATCCCATGAAGACACAAGAACTTGCACATGTTCAGTTTGTTTAGATGTTCCCTAGCATTATTTTCCTGTGCTGATGGCAAGTGACCCTTGCTTCCTCCTGATTGAAGAGACTTGTGATTACTGAGGGTTGGTCTTATGAGTAAAGACTGAGGTAAAGAAGGTCATGAGTATCTTGGCCTTTTCTATGCCTTTTGTCAGCAATTTCCATGCCTCAGAATAAAGCAGCAGGCTCATATTCTGCAGTAAATTAATATTTTCCTTAGTTTTTCTTTTGCTGCTGATGTTCATGTAGAAGCTCTTGTTTTCCTTCATATCCCTCACCAGATTCAACTCCAAATGGCCTTTGGCTTTTCTAATCATGTTTCTACATGCCTGGACAGTGTCTCTATATTCATCCCTGGTCCTTGCTCCCACTTGTTCCTTTTTAAACTAAGAATCTTATCAGTTATCTTCATCACCTGAAGATAGAGATTCCTGTCTTGATTCTGATACAACTCCAAAAATGTCTGTAAAAAGAACAATGCATTCTTACACTGCTGAAAAAATCTCTTGAAATAAAGACTAATTTGTGACATGTAACATCAAACGTAAGAATGAATATATATGTCCTTCCTAAATGTTCCATTCACTTTATTTGTTTATTCTTCTGATCTCTTTATTGAACTGGTGTTTACTTACTCTTGAGTTGTTCAGAGCTCATAGAATAGCTAACAGAAATCTCAAAATTGCTCTTGCCATCTTCCCATCAAAATGGATGGTTGACAGCATAATAAGAGAGCTTAGCACTTCTCTTCAAAAATAGGCTGCCATTGAAACTAATGAAAATGTTGATACTAAGTACCCTCACTAATCTTTAAAATTATTTTATAGAAGACACATTTTCTTCTTCAAAACAAAGCCAAAGGTAGCACCACACAGAATGTGGTTTTCCCTTCAGTAAAAATGTTTTGCATAAGGAATACCCAATGGACTACTTAGGTCATAGCATTAAAAGAAGTGAGTAGTTTGGTACCATTACTTCCTCTATCTGATGCTGTTAGATATTTTATGCAAAACAGAGTTTCCTATTCTTATTCTACTGCATCTAATTACTATTGTATCTAAGCCGACTACTATTAATATAGTGTATAAAGAAGAGGCTCTGAGAAAATGAACTGCCATGTGTCTCAGCCTAGGTTACAGTCAGAAGAAAGCGATCTTGTCCTCTCAGTAGAGATAAGGGAACACAAATGTAGCAAAGAGGCAAACAAAGCAGAGGTTTATATTCTATGAAATCATATATGTGATGTGAGAGGAATGCACAACACTAAAAAAATAGAAAAAAAACAAAACCCAAAAGTAGGAAACAATGGGATATATCCAAGAGAAAAATAAATGCCATTTTACACAGTTCCACCCATGGGGTCACTTGTACAAAAATCCCTTCATGCTGCTGGTTACTATGGTGACAAGGACAGCCTAAGAGCCTACTTAGGACAGAAGTGATGTACCACCTAGCCAATTACTTAAGTAGTGGGATACTATCAGGTAAAAACATTGGTTCAAGAAACCTGTGATTAAAGACACCCTCTATAGCTTGGAGGTACCAAAGATTGATATTTTTTAAGGGAGAAAAGACTGAAACAGATATATTTCAGATAATAATGAGCAGACATCTATGCAATTTATGCAATTTAATTTTAGATTTTGATTCTTCCAAATTTTTTCACAAATATCAGCACTATGGAGCAATTCATCATTTTGAAGCAGGCTTACCAATGTAATGAAGTAATGTTTTACAATTTATAATATTTTCAGTGTTTGTCAGCAAACTGTGACAAAGAGTTTACACAAAGATGGACAATCTTTAACAAAGACTTATTCTAAAAATGTAAAAAACAAAGGGCTTCTTGATTTGAGCTATAAATTGAAGGAAGTGGGAAGGAGAAGATGCACAGAACAATGTACATATTATTTAAAGGCCCTCCAGACTGCTCCAGGTCACTGTGTGTGTGTGTAGAATTTAAGAATTGGAGAACTACCCAAGAATTTATGAAGTTCAGTTCTGACAAGACTAGACAGCTAATAAGGACTTAGGCACTTAGCTAGGGAATAAGCAGGATATGTGAGGATTTGAGTTTTATGCTGAATTTATATTTGTGATTAGATAGGGAGAACAAGTTTCTCACATTTTGTAGATGTGCTCGAAGGAAGAATAGATAGAGATACTGAGGTTTTTGTGCTGGTAAACAACTGGAGTATACAGGTTAGCTAGACATAAGAATATAATTTTCAAAATATGAGATAATATAGTGTATAAAGAAGAGGCTCTGAGGAAATGAACTGCCATGTGTCTTGACCTAGGTTACAGTCAGAAGAAAGCATTACAGTCAGAAAAGGTTACAGTCAGAAGAAACCTAGAAATTTCCTAGAGATTGGGACAGAGATGTATTTAAGAAACACTTATTTTTCATCACTTGGAACACATTGCTATATAGTAAGTTGTGACAAACGGTGACCCCAGACACAGCACTAGTATATTCTAAAAGCATTGAAATAGAACACTTGGAAGCAAAAGAAATATGAAATTAGAATTTTCCATATCACTTTTTCTGCAACAGCTCACTGTATTTATTTTATGAACATCTAACATGACAAAACAAACAGCATTCAAGTGCTGTGAAATATTCTTCCTGTAAACTAGCCTAAGGCATCTTCTCTGCCTGTGTTAGCAGTTGTGCTAATGATACAGTAACAGCTTTAGAATAATCCCCTTCACCCTCAGAAACACAAACAATCCTGTATAAATAGAAGAGAAAGGATCTTAAAGGTCTTCCCTACCTAGTAGTAGGCAAGAGACAAGACAATGCACACAATTGTCTTACATATAGTGGACACACTATTCTGTCACTAATAACAGCATCACTTAAGAACAGCAGCAGCACAGGCAGTGTGCTTCACCATTTAACAAGCCTTTCCATTAGCTACTATACATCAAAAATAAAATCAAGGCTACTGAGGAATTCAGTAAAAATACTGATGAAATTCAGTAAAATATATATTTATGTAAATTAATTAGTGTGATCCAGTAATAGGATTCTTCGACAGGTGGAACAGATGCTGGCTGTATTCATTGACCTTAGCTCTCACAGCAAAGACATAATTGCCAGAGATTGTGGATTCTGCAGGACGTAAACGTACCATGGTGCAATCATATTTTCACTGACTTGAATCACAAGGTTATCTCTCTAGTCACTGATACTCTATTTTTAAAACTAGACAGGTAAAAACAACTCACCAGCAAACTTTGAACTGGTTTTTTTACGTAACATATAGAAAACAACACAAAAATAAAATATAATTCTTCAGCTTTTCAAATGACATATTATCTGTTCCTCTTACTGTAAAAATCCCTAGTTACATATTTCACCTGTAGTTTCTTCCCCCTCATACTAGCTTTATTTAAGCAGAACTTTTAATTTCACAGCCTTTGAGCTGCTTCTGATATAACAAAACTGCATCAATATAACAAAGTAATTTTGGTTATCTTTTATTGCTCGTAAATAATCCATAATATTTTTAAGGCAATACATGGTGTAGGACAGTTCTTTAGGAGACTTCAGTTACCTGGGTAATACCTAGCGAGACCAGTTGCACTACCAAAAACCTGCCATAATAAAGTGGGGTCTTCTTCTCTGTTTCGCTTGAATACATCATCCAATGCTGCAGTCCAGTTGAGTTCATTTAACACTATTGTTGCTGTCAAAGACAAAAAATATTTGGTATTAAAAAGTTACATCCTAATACAAGCAACAATGACTACAAAATGCAAACTGAACTATTGCAGAAAGTAATAAAATTCCATTTGAATAATTAACAAAGTAAATTTAAAGAAACACATTTCTCTTTCTTGAGAACTTTCTTTACATTACTCATTCTCTCTTCTCATTGTATTATTTGTATGCAATTATTGTTGGCTTATTTGCCTATCCAATATCTTCTGAAAATATTTTGTTTCTGAGATGTCACTCTAGTTGCACTTCCCAGTTACAGAAGAATAAATGCAAGCATTTAAAGTTTATGTTTACTAATTACATCACATTACAATAAGAACAACTAGAATGGCATCAACAAAAGTAGGTATATACCTCTCAGAAAGGTAAAAAAGATGTCCCTTTCCAAATGGATGCTGTAAGAGGATTGTATGGGAAAAAGACAATGATGAGTTATTTGAATTGTAATACTAAGGTGGGAGTGCATGCACAACAGTAGGCATTATTGCACACTAACAAGATCTTAATGTTCAAGATCACTTACAGAAAGATCAGCAATGTGAACATGAATATGTTGGGTCAGTTCTACAATGAAATTAAAATGCACAGAAATTTACATTTCAGCTAAACACTATGTGACCAGTTAAAACATTCACAAAGGTGTCCTGTACCAGTGCTTGTTTTAATCAATCAAATATATTATGTAATCAAACAGTATATAATATATTAACATATTCTATGCCTTTTTTGAAAAATAAGATAAGAAATTATAAAGTTGAGAAATGTACACTGTTACAGTAATAGTCGATTGACTATAGTCAGTACTCAATGGAATTTTACTATGATACAGAATATCTTATGATATAACCTATAAATCATGTCTTTCACCCCATTTAATCAGCTGTAAATTCTCCATTAATTTTCCCCAAATAATCTTAATAATGTTAGCAGTAGCAAGTGTTCAGGTTATAAGAAGAAAGGGCTTTTTCTTGGTTTGGTCACTACTTCATTCTTTTGCATTGCCTAATGGCATAGTAAGTAACATTTTTAAAACTGAAACCTAGATAAGCAAACCAAGAGTGGCAAGGAAAAATTAAACCAGGTAAAGACATAGGTATAAATTTTACAAAAGCTAATACTGTAATACAAATTCAGCTTACATTATGGTTGTGCACACAGGAGAGAAAACACAACTTCACTCACAAATGGGCAAGT
Source organism: Megaceryle maxima (assembly GCA_024605025.1). NCBI lineage: Eukaryota > Metazoa > Chordata > Aves > Coraciiformes > Cerylidae > Megaceryle > Megaceryle maxima. The sequence continues at coordinate 10,494 of JANHGN010002206.1, forward strand.
CAAGGTGAAATAAAATCAGTTCACATTTAAGTCACCTGAGTGAGACCACAGAACAAAATGTATGTAGGTCTACATTCTATCCCTCTGCTACCACAAAAGAAAGAAACAATAAATAAACAAGCACCAGTTGAAATGTAACACCTGACAGCCCATTTCTGAAGTGAGGTTGTTAACAGGTACTAGAAAATTGAGACCACAACATTAAATTTTATAGACTTGTTTTTAAAGGTTAAGGAGAAAATTGCTACATTGTGTGTTTTTCAGAAAGGTTTTTTTCACAGATAATTTTACTCTCACAAGATATAGCTTTTTATAGAAATATCAAACTAAATTTCCAACTCTTGAGATTAACTGTAAGCAATAAGCTTGCACTATATACCTGTCTCTTTGTCAAATAGGTAAGTATAAACACATATATGTTTAATTAAGAAAGAGGATTCATTCCCTGAGGCACAATGAGAAGTTAATTATAATTTTTAAATGGTTACTGTTCAATTATCTCCTTTAGGTCCTTTTTGACCTACTGTGTAATTATGCACAGACTTTCTAAACTTGACTTTATGTCAGATCTTACTTCTAAAAGTGGCTCCATGAATTCATTAGAAGCAGTGTCATTTATTTAGATAAGAATTTCCTTTCAGCTTGATCTGGCTTTTTTCATGTTACTATTTCCTCATCTGATGTACAGAGTACTGGGTTCAGTGGAAGCCTATGCTTCCTGGTGGCATTTAGAGCACTGAAGTGTAGGACACTTTATTTGAGGCACATGGGAGACAATAATTCTTACCTCTTTGCCAGGTGACAAAGCATTTAGGTTTCAGGACCCTCTATGAATTCCCAGGTCGCATAACAATATAAACCAATGCATTTCTTTAGCCTCATGACCTGACAAAATTGCTGCAGCCTCTATTCCCAATCTGTCAGTGACTTTACCACCTTGGTCAAACCACTGATACCCTTACTCAGCAAAACACTTAATCAGGAAAAAAATATTATTTAGTTGATCATGCTCATAAAAGCTTTTCTAAATTGGTGACTATGTACCCCATTCTTCACATATGAAATATGATACAATATTTTTAAAGAGAGGATTTCATTCAGACTGTAAGCTTACTAATTAATAAACTGTATTTAGTGAAAATATATTTAATATTTTACTATACTGTTACAAGGAGTATCTGTGTTACATCAATCAAAAATGTATTGATGAGATATATATATTTTTATGAACCTATATGTTTACACACACCTCTGCACATACACAGTCATATATAAAAATATATATATTTATCTAAAATACATGCATATACCAAAAAAAGGAGAAAACAAGGAGGCAATATACAAATAGTCGTAAATTAACTAAGTACTGACAAATTGAATAGAACTGGTAATTTCAGCATTTTATTAGACTTGTTGAGATTAAGGCTATGAAGTAAGAAATATAGCTTACTAGACTTTATTTGTAATATTTATAAAGAAATAATGCGTTAGAGTCAAGAGTTTTATGATCCTATTTATGTCCCACTTTCCCCTCCTCTAGAACTTTCTCCCAGAGACAGATAGAACACCCTAAAACATCCAAGAACCTGCAGCAAGGGGGAAAAAACCCAACCCAACCCAACCCATGAAATTTGACTTAAAAAATATTTAACATGAAATTCAAGATGAGAATCAAGAACAGAACATCCTAACAGAAGTAAACCAAAATAAATCTGGGAAAAGGCTTCTAAGAATATGTAACATATCTGTTGTCAGCTACTGAAAAACATATCTTCTTGTACTGCAGAAATCCACAGTTAAATGCCTGAGTCTCATTTCAGAAATAAACTTTAATAGGGCACATGTAAGGTTAAACATATATCAGCTTCCTCTTAATTAATTTTCTTATTAGGACAACACCAATTTGTACTTGGAACAGACACACAGAGTTTACAGAATTTATTTGATGGGACTGACAAGTAAAGAGCTGATTGTACAATCATTAAAACATTTATTCCCAGAGTAGTTTGCTATTTGTAATTTAAACCTGCTCCATTCATTCAGATTTGTTTGTTTGTTTGTTTTTTATTCTGTCTACAAATATACTTGATACAGAATGCACCCACATTTGTGTTAACTAAACCACTAATCAGTAAATACGAAAAAGGGTGATGGGAATTTTAGCTTAAATAATTTATTTCTTTCAGTGTGAACACAGCCTGGACTTCAAAATGCAAACCATAAATCAAGTTCCCTAGTTGTCTGTTTGTTTGTTTTTAATGCAATACCTCTGGTAATAGGCAATTTCAAATCACCACCTCTAGACTCTGGTTAAAAGCCTACAGCACTAGATTTGAAACACACCAATCAAAAAAAACCCAAAATGAACCAAAACAAACACCACAACAAACAAACAAAGAAAAATCCCCAAACAACAAACATACAAAAAACCAAGGAAAATTGCTCACAGACAGCAAGAAAACTATGGTTCCTACTAAAATATCATGACTCTCAATTTTCACATATAAATCAGTGCAGTGCTACTTTCAGTAGTTCATAGTAGGGACTATGGCTCCTGTCAGTATACACTAATTTGAGTGATATGATTTATGTTGTCTGATAATTTCATTTATAAACAAACAAACAAAAATCACTAAATAAGATCTTTAGAGATGTTATAGTCACACTTACAGAGATGCTCTATATCTTAGAAACAGTTGTCTTTCCTTTTGAGTTAATTTTCATACAGGAAAGAGCTTTTGACTAATAATTGACAGAAAATCTAGTTGGAGACAACGCTCCAGTAATCTTATTTCCAATTCTGCTAAAAGAAGTCTTTGAAGATTACTACTTCAAAGCTGTTACCTTTCACTTGATATGGGCAAGATGAAAAAAAAAAAAAAATTATCATCACACAATAGGAAACATCATTCTTTCTGGCTAATTCCAATGAACTCCATCCATCTTTTCCTTTCTTTCCTCTTCTGTATGACATGAGGTTGAGGGGCCTTGACAAGGAATGGATTCAATTTTCCTCTGCAAATGCAATCAATAAGAAATAGAGAGCACTACTGTGCTGTCTTTACAGGAACTGGAATACACTTCTGATGATTTATTCAATGTATAGGCCCTGGCCTGCATACAAGGCAGAGTACAACTTTATTTGAAAAGCCTGAGAGCTATTTACTATATCTGAAAATATGTGAGCTGCTGTTCCCTGATGCCGCAGCTACACATACACTGGGGAGAACAGAAGGGAGCTCCTCAGCAGCTCATTAATCTTCTTTTAGTGTGTGGAATGTATTACACTTCCTTATCCTGTTTAATGAAGTTGACTCATTGATTTCTTTAATGATAACACTGAATAATTATTGTTATGAATGAAATATATACTTGCAATCAAATATGATATTTAAGAGCAGGTACAGAGGGACAATACATTTGCAAGAGCATATTTTTGTATGCATGTGCACAGGCACAGAAGCTTCCATCTCTAGTCACGCTAATCAGATATTATAGAAACTCTACTTAGGCATAAATTAGTCTTCTTTATGATTTATATGTTTGACTAATTTTTTCAAGATTACATTCCTTCCAGTTTATGTTAAATTACATAGAATGTTACACACTTTCAACTGCCATTGGAAAGTTGCATTCTCTTTTCATTTTATGTTGGACTAACAAGGAGTGGTGTTTTCCATTTTGAGGTATTTTTAATTAGATTTTCACACTGGTTGATATAGATGTGTGTGTATACACACATACATGTGCACTTTTTTCTCCCTAATTCCCAAATGTAATAATTCAAAGTACTATTCTGGTAGTCACTTAACTTCAGCTCTTCAAATTTAGATGCATGTTTTAAGCCATCTGCTTCTCTCATGGAAAGTTTAGCATAAGCAAAAGGCCAGGGCAAAGGAAATATTATAGTGGCTTCAAGCTGAACACTATCTCTGAGGTAACCGGTCCTTGGTGTGGAATCACAAATTTGAATTTAGATTCTTCAACTTTCCCTAGAAACTTCAGGAAAGAGTCCATCTCAAAACAGTCATCCAAAAAAAATGTTACAGCTGATTAGAAACAAGTTACAAGAGAGTAATCAGAAAGTTCTGAGAGTTGGGGTAGCTGGGGAGTGTTTTATCCAACCTCTCTATAGAGGTTAAGCAAATAAATAAGACCACACCATGAGATACATACATGGATTGTAGGAATGTGTATCTATAAACTGCATAATTTAAATATAGTTTGCACACATATTCCAGAGTACCAAATTTATCAGGTTAGTTACAAACATTGTAGTAAATTCTATTCAGTTTGAAAACATCCACCAGATGATTTTAAAGTTTTCTAGCTATTTACTTATTTATTTATTTGAAGCTAAAGAACTACAAATGGGGAAAATATTTACAAATTGAATAAGCATTGTTAATTTTTATTTCAGAAGTATTTATTAATGCAAAGAAATGTATTCTTTTCATTTAAAGCATGGGCAGAAAATAAAAAAAAAATCTTAAATTTTATCATACTATAGCTCTTATATAATGGGGGTTTACAACAGGATAGGTCACTATTTTAAGTGATGCACTGCTCAATCTTGTATGTATAAATCAGTTACAAAATCCTGCTTTGAAAATAGCAATCATGCTAGAATTTAAAGTTACTGGATAATCAGAACATGGCAATATGCAGTCAATGGTGCATAAAACCCAAAGTATTAAAAACCAAACCAAACCAAACCAAAAAAACATGGAACAATAAAGAAATAAAATCATTTCAAAATCTATGATTGCTGAAAGAAAATTTTATAGGGTAGATATTTCACACTCACAATTAAAAGCATAAATGGTAAAATGTCATGTACTTTTTTCTTTAAATGATCAATTTCTCTACTCCCCATTAGAGATTTAAGATTATGTCCCAGACACTTCTATAAATAATTCTCTGAAGAAGTCACTGATGTCTAACATACTGTTGTGTCTGTGTCAAATCAAGTAAATTAATTGGCAATACCATACGCCGTCTTCTGATTGACTTAGCTGCCACATGCTGATAGCTAAAGAAGCACAATAAAAGCTCATTTAAATAAGAAAAGCCCAGGAGAAGAAAATGAGAATAAAAATGTCAGGAAGTGAAGATGGAGTTAAGCTTTTGTTATAGCTAAACAAAAAAAAAGAATTAATACAATGCAGAGTCATAGACTCTTCAGTACATACAATTTTTCAACAAGTTATTTATCTCTGTAAAACATAAAAGATACTCATATTACATACCGCAGCCTGTTGCAAATAATTCTATTTCAGCATCTTGGAAGTTGGAAAGGATTAATGTTGGTTTTTGCCTTGCTTCCTTTAATATAAGCATTTACCAGCATGTATTCTGGAATTTTATAATACCCTGTGTTGAGCAACCATTCAGTACTGTAGGTTTTTTTCTGTGCAGTAGGCAAGAAGACAAAAATATATGAAAGGTGCTGTTGATTAGAGTGGTACTGGAGGACTTCCAGATTTTGTACTAATTTTTTACTATTTATTACTAGATTTTATAGGTGACTTCAAAGTAGGTCCTCTAACTGCAAACAATTCCTTCTTTAAAAAAACAGCTGATTTTTTTTTTTTTTAATTAATGTTGCACTTTCATGGAAATATCAGGTATTAAATATCAATAAAACAACCACCTAGAAAGTAATGATCACTACATTACCATATTAACTCTATTTTTCCTTCATTTTGCTCTAATTTTTTGTTAGCATTTCAAAGGATAGCCTAGTGACACTCAAATTAAACTAGCTATAGAGATATGCTTGATCTTTAATGAAGACATCTCTCTCTAAAAAAAATAATTAGGTGTTAACAAAACCAATCAAAAGACTGTCTGGAAATGCTGTTTGAGAATAATTTATTAAACTTTGTTTTCTCTTTGCCAGGGTACCACTACTTCAATAACTTTCCAGTAACTAGATCACTTTACAAGAGCAGTAAATCCTAAGCAGCAGGAAAAGAACTAGAAGCAGACCGACTCATGCAAAAATGTTCTCTCTCCTATCTCGTGCTTTCTGGACTTTTAAAACTGTTTTGCCAATTCGGATTATAATTTATGTTACTTGTAGTTTGAAATCTCAGTTAATTCAGAAACAGATGCTATCGCATATTAGTGTTACATAGATCACCTATTAAAAAATTCTTATAGTTTTTCCTACAACATGTATATTGGCCATAAACACCAGTTGCTTCTATACTCTCCCCTGCCATGGTAAATTGGCAAGCACAAGTATCACCAGCAAAAATAGAAATATGTTACTACAATAAAATAAAGATCTGTTGACACCTTGTCAAGCATACTCTGTGTTTGTTTTGTCTGTTGTGTCAAAGAGATGAATTGCAAGTGGACAAAGTTTGAAAATAGCTACTAAGATACCTGAAGAAGAACAGAGACAAAGTTTAAGTAATAAAACCTAGAAAAATAAGGCAGAATCAGAAAGCAAGGCCACTTCTGAAATGGGTATATAAGCATAAGGTTAGCACTGGCACAATGGGTATAAAGTACTTAAAAATAAATCAAAGCAAAAAAATATGAGGTCTTTTTTAGTGCAGAAGGTCTTAAAATGGTCTTCTGCTAGGAGACATGAACAAGCAGCCCAGATCTTTTAAGCTGGAGTTTGATCAGTTTATTAAAGAAATTACATGGACTAGATAAATTACAAATAGGAGTCGTCAAGCAAAAAGCTGCCCTATTCTGATATTTCAACCCTTTGTTACAAAGAAAAGATCCTTTGAGAAGCTGAAATTTAGTAGCTACAAACAATGCAGTTTTATACAGAGTTAATGGCTACACAAGAATTTGAAGTAAACCTACTTTCTTTTTTCATATGCAACTAGTGATTATCAAATGTTTGCAAATAAACTGTGGATATTTTTTTACTGCATTAATATATATCTCTATATATAGTACATACATATGCAGGTTCTCTATTATATTATCTTTATTTTAAATAGATCTTAATAATAATTATATATTATAAAATTACTTTCTGTATATTACATAGATCATATATGGGTAACATACATGTATATCATAGAAAACATTTTTTTCTGAGGTTTAGAGCATTTTAATGAATATTAAATTAATACAGTGGATTTGGCTAATAGATTCTAATCTAATCCCAATATAAATGAAATATTAATGAATAGCAGGCTGGTTTAATCTAGCTAAATGTATTTATGGCAACAGAAATCTACAACACACAGACTGTGAGGGGAATACAATGCACAAGTGGGAAACGTGAGAAAAATGATGATGAGACAAGGTCTGCTTCATTACTTGAGCTGGTAATGAGAGAGCTCCTGCTCCTTGTCAATATTCTAACCATATCATGGATGAGGTTTGCACACTAAAAATAATTAACATTCCACACCTTTTCTCTTTGTTGTTTTGTTGTTAGTGGTTTTGGCCAAAGGTTGTGTCAAAGAAGAGAACAGATAATTTCTAAAATTCATTTATCCAAGGAAGAAATCCCCTCTCTCCAACAGCTTAAACACCTGTCTCACATGCAACTGCATTATGCCTTCTTGGAGGCAGCATATAAAAATAAATTAGAAATTGTCAGTGTATAGCCTGGCATCATCATAGATATTGTACTTTCACTGTTAATTAAGCTTTGTTTGGTGTTGTTTTCCAGATTATATAAAGGGAATATGAGTAAAACTCTTCTCTCTTAAAGATCAAGGGGCTTGAGCATACTAGAAATATAATAGTTAAAAGCTTGCTGCCTGTATAGAAGATCTCCTCTCTCTGAAGACATTGCCTTTTCTTGCTGTAAACAAAAACTTTGCCTATATCTTTACACGAGGAAAAATATTTTTATTTCATCTATAGCATTCAATCTATGAGGAATGAAACACAGACTTCAAGTCCTGTGTTTCCAAGATGTCAAGTTGAATTCCATTCTTGGGGTGAATTCTGGCCTCCCTGAAGTTAATGACAAAACTCCTTTACTGCAGAGGGAATTGATTTAATTCAGAACACTGTAACTCTTCAGTGTTCAGCCACTCTTTCTGTATGTAGCATTTTGTCAGTTTAATGCAATAAGCAGAACACAGAATTAGAAGCCAGGACTTACTCATATTTTTTAAGCAAATGAAAAAAAAGCCATTACCCTTACTTCATAAGACTCAAAATTATTTTGAAACAATAAAAGACTCAAAAGGATCTTTGGCAATGAAGAAAAACTAAGCTTCTTTGCAGTTTTTTTTTTGTCTGCTTCTATGCCATGAATAGTCTCTTAGGATTCATCTAAATTTTCTGTATTCAGTGCTTTTTTTTGCTTAGTATAAGAGTTCTTTGTTCTAAAATGTCCAAAGAGAAATACATTTTTATAATCATGTGCTTGTTGAAGGTCTCATTGTTTTTAATTTATGTTGTGTAAAATTGCAGAAAACAATTGGAAAGGGGTGAATACAGAAATCTTACTGACTTATATATACCTACCCTAATGGTTTAAACTGTACTACATTATAGCTACTTTTGCTTCCCATATTTAGCTAAGGGCCATAATACTTCCTGAATGAGTAAAAGCAGCATAAATAGAACTTTTAAAGTCAGAGAACCTGCTCAGTTTGATGTTTCTAAGAGCTTCTATATAGATTATTCCCAATATGAAGAGACCAATGTATTAAGAAAATACAGACACAGATGGAACAACTGCTATGGAGTGAAAAAAATGCATCAGGAACCAAAACAGTTAAGAATACATTATAAAGACCTCTGAAGTCATGCAGTAGTTTAAACAGCTACTTTCAATTAATGTCACGGAGTGAAGATACAGAGTACCACATTTCTAGGATAAGGAGTAGGATATAAAAATATGAATTCAGCTTTAAAGTTAGGCTTTAAGAAGAAGTCATATCACATAGTGAAATACAACAAACTTCAGCCCCAGTCTTACAGGCATTTCTACACATATTTAACTTTAATATTTGATAAATTTGTGAAGCAAAAACGAATGTCAGGAGCTTAAGATCAGCTAAATCCTATTTTGCTCTGACAATCTGCATCAATTCAGGACTTAGTCTGAGGAAATAAGGGTCGAAATCTTCTAACAGCTCATTGCAAGAATTGTTTCAAGAAAAAAAAAAAAGGAAAAGATTTGGTGTCATATCGCTTTTGAAAAGATGACTGTATGAAGAAACAGAAGACTTATAATTACTGAGAAACTCATTACTTTGCTTTTCTGACAGTGTACTGGTTTCAGTGGCTTCACTTACATCAGCCAGCAGTGCAGTGTAATGGAAGCAGGTCTGTATATTGAAATGGTAAAATGGGGATGTGACATTGATATTATGCATGATTTGGAGATGTTATTGGCTGCTACATCTAATCTGTACTCTAGCCTGAATGACCATTAACAGTTAGCTGCATTGGGAAGGAATGCAACTGCCCCACTCTGAGATGACTCAGAAATGTCAAATGCAGTAACTTGGGCCAAACAGCGTTTTCTTCCAAAGGGCATTTCTGATCTGAACTAAAATTTTCGTAAGGCAGAGACAGCTCTCATGAAACAATAATGAAGGGTCCAATAAATTACATAGCTGAGAACAACTGTCTTTTCGGCGATAAAGAAGCAATAATTTGCTTCATACTCAAGAGGGTCATTCTGCCAAGCACAATGTCACCTTGCAGTTTTCATCACCCTAGTCATCTTTAGCAGCAGATGTGTTTGGATCCAACTATAGCTATATCTTATGTTACAATTATTATGAGAGGACATTCAACTTTATCTAACAAGATAGGCCTAAGCATGATAAAACCAATCAAAATACATATTTTTATATACATATGAACAAACAAATATGTATTTTACAATATAGCTTCTCATCTAAAAACCAGTTGGTTTCTTGGTATAATTATTCTGTACACTAAGGAACAAATATCCACCTGTTGCAAGTGGACATATTTTCACTAAAGCCAATGATATGGTATTCCAGTATATACTAGCTAAAAATCTAACAGTGATTTTATAAACATTTCTTTCACCGTTACAACTTGTAGCCCAAAAGGAAAGTTAAAAAATCTGTGACTATAAAGATCCACAAGCACTCTACACAACTGTATTTTTCTTCAGTCAGTTCCTCTAAATGCTTTATGCATCTAACAGTGGTTTAGAAAATAAGGCATCGGCAATTGTAAAGAAACCAGATTTGGGACCCTGGTTTACAGAAACTGATGTAATAATACTGAAGGTGTTGGTGCTAAGTAATTTTTATGTATGTGGTTTTAATTTTGATTCTTAGAATCACAGAATTGCCACATCTACATGTCTTTTAAATCCCTCCAGAGATAGTGCTGCCTCCACTTCCCTGGGCAGCCTGTTCTAGTGCCTTACAACTCTTTCTGTGAATCATCTTTTTCTTAATATCCAACATAAACATACAAATATACTGATGAGAGTAGTCTCACTGATATTAACACTTATTTTTATCCCAGATTGAAATCTTTTTCTTTCCAATGTGAATAGCAAAAATAAGTATCAACACTGTCAGCCACTGTATCAGCATATATTATACTGTCAGATTTTAATTGCTATTTTTTAGGTCTGAAGAGTATATCTAATAGAAAAAAATAGCGATAATGTAGGAGCTCTGACTTGTTCTTCTTTAGAACACTATGCAATGCCAGTGATCACCTGTCTCATTGTTCAGTTCAGTGACGTCAACACAACCTCAAGCACTGAAATCAAATACTCGAGTTGTATTTCTGTCTTTGGAAAGTTTAACTACCAGAATGCATGAAAAATGCTAATGGATCATTCCTGAACTGAAAGTTCAACAGTGTTGCTGCATTAGTTGGTGGGTTGTTTTTTGTTTTTTTTTCCCCTTCCCATATCTCTGTCTGCACTTAATGATGACATTAGGAGCATTTTTCAGTAGTCAATACTAGTGTTAAGAAGTCAAACCAGCCTTCAGAGGAGTGAGTGTGAAACATCAGCAGCATCAAAATAAACCCAAATCACAGGGTCATGATGTATCTGTTAATAGGAAATTTCTAGAGCATCCTTACAAAAACCTCTGGCAGGGAAGATAGGAGGATGAAGAATGGCAAACTTTCCTTTCAGCTCTACTGAAACACAAGACCTAGAAAGCTTTCTCATGTTTCTATTCAGCACTATCAAATAGTTTATTTTTGCAAGACAAAGAACTGTTATTTATAAACAAAACAACTGAAAGAACTGCTTAGGAGAGATTTTTAACTGTAAAGCTCTGTCTTCATCCTTGGAGATATTCAAAACCCATCTGGACAAGGCTATGAGCAACTTGCTCTAGTGCAGGTAGTGTCTAAAGGTCCCGTCCAGCATCATTTCACACTGCAATTCTAAATTGTCATCATTACATGTGTACAGAAGACCTCATTTTTGTGAAAGGTCTGTCAGAGCTGGTAAATTAGAACTGTGTATTAAACCTAAAGGTGGGAACATGGAGAGCCGGCACTGAACATACACACCTTTGATGGTATGCTGCAATGGTTTATTAGTGCTCATCACCTTGCAAATCAGCCTTTGTTGGACTTTATTAGTGGGTGGAAGAGCAAAACCATTTATCTCTTTCCCTGATTCTGTAGGGCTGGCATACCTGCCATTACTCAGGAGAAAAAAAAAAGAGGAAGAGAATGAACTCATCAAAAAGTCATATATACGCCACTTCAGGCAAAACAGAATAAGGAGGGAAATGATTGCAGAAGAGAGGTTAAAAATGGAAAATGGACTCTACCATCCATGGACACAGAGACCAGACTTTGAGTTTAGTCCAGAATTATTCAACCCAGCAGCTGGGACTTCCTACAAAAATCACACACACAAAAAATAGAAGCCACTGAAAAGAGCTGATGTATGAAATTGGATCTACCCCTTCCAAAGACGAAGACAATATTCTTTAAAAGTCTCTAATGATACACTTCCTTCACTTTGTTATCACCCTAGTAAAAGCTATTAAAGAAAAGAATAAGAGAACTACATTTTACCATGGGGTGATAAAATAACAGCATATGTCAATGAGTAACTTAAGAAAATAAAAAGCATAATAGTAAAAGAAGTAAGTACACTAGTGTAATGCTATTTTTTATGTAGATTATCACACACCCTGATCTTTCTAATGCAATGATTTGTATTTTTCTGTTGTACATATTTTCATATTAAACCTATTCTTTCAAGAATCCTCTATTTCTTTTGTCAGTTTACATTGCATTTGTTTTTATATTGATCTTATGCTAGCAGTGATCTTTCACCTACTTGTCAGATTTTATTCCGCCCTATTTTATATTCATCTTATTCAAGCAAAGATCTTTCACTTCTCCTGTCAGCTTCTATTGATTCTTTTTTTGTATTGATCTTTTAAAAGATCCACTTCCTTATTATTTTCATACGTATCATGTTCATTTTTATATTTAAGTCATCATTTTGATACCTCATTGCCCCTCTCCATATAATAGCTTTTCTACTGCTAAAAGCATTTTAAAGACCTGATTTCAACATTATTGTTAACTGCTCAGAAGGACAATTCTGAAACATGGTGATGACTTTGGTGTATTTTACAGTTCTAAATTCCCAGCAATCCTGATTCCTTATATTCTTACACCACAAATTGTCCACTCTTCAAATTATCCCATTGATTTTGAAGAAACTAAAAATAAACGAAAACCTTTACACACACACACCATTTGTATTATGGTATAAGTAGACCAATTGCTTTTTCTTACTTACTTATGAAGCCTGTGAAAACTTTAAATAACCAAAACATCCTACACTGTCAGGAATTATTTCTCAAACAATGACTAAACTGATACTTCTTGTCTGTGATTTTGTCTACACACAACTTCACTTCCATTAAGCTCAGGGAAACTCTTTCCTCTTGTGGCCTGAAAGTGCTGATTACTGTTAGGTTACAGAACTGACCTTAAACCAGTCTATTTGCCTATACACATTATCCCAGATCCACTTCAGATTAAAACAGAGAAAAAAAGTCCTGAGTAGATCTGCACAGAGCTCAAAAAGCAAGTGTAAGAGGGATGGAGCAGGTGCCACCCACTCCAGGCTATGGCTACTGTGGCAAGACAGCTTTGAATGATAGTCAGATGCTCCACCTGGCTAGATACCATTACAATGGAACTTAATTTTGAGCCATATAATACTGATAAACAAATAAAAGTAACAACAGGCAGCTGGGTTGCTATGGTGGAACGGCTCTAACCTAAGGCTTAATTTCTTGTTTCACCAATGCTTTCTCAATAAAGTACATACATTACCAAACTTTCTGCGAGTGAATGTTGAATGACTGATTGAGAAACCTACATCACTGATAATATCAATTATTTCCAAACTACAAAAACATGGTCTGACATTGTAAAACCAAATACAATATTTTATATATGTATTTACTGCAAGATCAATAAATTAGGGTTTCATTTAAAAAAAAACCAAACCAACCAACCAAAAAAGATATTAAAACAAAACAAAACAAAAAACACGACCATCAAAAAAAGCCAAACCCAAACAAACCTCACACTTTCCAACAGCAACAAATTTGATCACAGAGTTTAACTCACACTGTATGTCTCTCGGTAGCAGACAGGATCTCAAGATCAGCCCACTGATGATATTTTTTTCCTTTGAGGCATAATTATTCAGATTTCTTAAGTAATAGAATAGAGGATCTTAAGCATAAAATTAGTAGAAGTGTATTATAAGAAATAAAAGACTTCAATAAAATTGGAACACTAAAGGAACAAACAGACAACTTTCAGGTCATGTGAAAGCTCAGAATAGCAGAGCATTAGGGAGTAATTGATTTTCAAGAACAGAACATACGTCAGAGTCTTGCTGATAGTCAAAAATGTCTTTCTAGAAACAGAAATTATCTATACAAATAAAATTAATCTTAGCAATTATTGCAATCAGTATTTCCTCTAGCTAATGTATTCAGAAAACTTACAAAGTAATTATTCACAGATAAATAGTTTCAGTAATGACTTACTGGGCTACATTAAAAATATTTACCAGAAAAAATGACACAGATAGTTACCTGACTGAAGAGTCACACAGATATTTTTTTCATGGTGAAGCCACAGCAGTTGTATGGCTAACTTGAAAGGATTCTTTATCAATCCAGTCATCGTGACTGGTGGAATACATACAGATGTATTCCCAAATATTTTATTCCATACTTAAATGCTATAGCATACTATAGCAGATATTCTTCATTTCACAGCAAAGTAATACTCACAATCAATGTGTGGAATAATGACTGTAGATGACTTAGAAAGTAAAATCATTTTAAAGGTGCAGCATTATTCACATGTTAAGGAAAGGTTTAACATCAGAGAAACTTTGAGGGTAGAGTGCAACTGGTATGCAAGGAATCCATTTCACAACAGTACCCTAAGCAACACTGCCTGCAAGCAGCACAGGGGATGGAGTGGAGTCAAGATTCCACAGACAGGCCCTGTGAGATCACAGCAGATATGGGAACTTGATGGTACTACAGAACTGATAAGCTGCCTGTTTGCAACCCTGTGCCAACAGTCAGTTTTTGACAAAGTTCTGTCCTTTGTGTGAACTTCACTCATTATAATGTCAAAATAATACCGAAACACACCTCCATCCCAAAGGCTACCTGCCTCCAAAGTGCGACCACCCCTCACTGAGCTTGTGCTGTGAATTTTCTTCAGCACTATGTTTAGAAACAAAATGAGAGAAATTTACAGCAATTATAATAAAGGTATTTATGACTAGAGTCACTCAAGCTCCACCTTGAAGGTAAAAATTATTATAAAAATGTTTTAAGTAAGTGAGGATATCAGGGAAGACATCATCAGGGACAAGTAAGGGCAGATACTATCACTTATCATCTCTGACTCCTAGAATCAGTTGACAGGCTGAACCTCTCTTTGCTCCCATAGGGACTCCTTTGGGTAAGATCCAGACTTTTGGAGTATATTGCTGGAAAACTTAGAAGTTTTACTGAGCTGCTCTTTAATGTAACATGTTTTGTATACCTGCACATGCTTTGCAGACAGTGAATTTATTACTGGCAATCCACAAGAACCTGTACTTCTTTGCTCTCAATAAACTGCACTATTTGCATTGCTAATTGCAAGAGTCTCTCACTGGGGTCCTTACTGGCTGCATGAGGCCGTGGAGCGCGACTAGACGGAGAGTGTAGTGTGCTATTAGTGAATCTGGGGCCATGAGAGTTCAGGTGTACTGAATGCAACTGGACTAATATTGCCAAATAGGACATCACTAAGAATCTAAGCCTAGCTGCCCCCAAGACTCTTTAATATTTGAGGACAAGCTAGAATGCAAGAGGTTTTATTTTCTGCCAAATTACTTTATCGTTTCACACGACACAGAGTACTGGGAGAACTGGTTCCAATCAGAGAATCATAGAATCAGTGAGATTGGAAAAGACCTCTGAGATCATCAGATCCAACTGTCTACCTAACATTATCATGATCACTAAACCATGTCCTGAAGTGCCGTGTCTACATGGTTTTTTTTGAACACCTCCAGGGTTAGCGACTCCACGACCTTCCTGGGCAGTCTGTTCCAATGCCTCACCACTCTTTCAGTGTGGAAATTTTTCTTAATATCCAATCTAAACCTCCCACGGAGCAACTGAAGCGCATTTCTTCTCATCCTATCACCTCCAAAGTGTCCACCTATTTCTACCTCTCATGCTACCCATGGCACCCCATACTGACAATAAATTACATTACAGTAACATATGGATTAGGTGCAGGTATGCAGATTGTAAACAAAAATATCAGAAACAGAATTTTTCCAATGAAACATAACAATGAGGCCACTGCAATCACCATCCTTTCAGAATAAAATTGGAAATTTATCAAACCTAGAAAAAAAAAAATTAAAAAAAGGAAAGAAAAAAAAAAAATTACTTCAGTCTAAAATAGGACTTGACAACATTTTTGAAAGATCGAGACTTGGCCTAATGTGATCTTTAAGAAGATGATGCTTTTCTATTTTATTATTTTTTTATAAAAAGGTGATAAATAGAACACTATAGGAATATTCAGTACTGAAACCAGCATCAGAAGGCTATTTGGACCAATTTCTGCTTACTCACGGTGAACAATGTATGTTACCTATTATAATGTGGATGTCATTACTGTTACATATGCGTTAAAGAATAAAAGGTAATTTCTGTTCTTTCATAAAGTTAACTAATTGTGTACATCACTGTAGAGAACATCAAGCATCACCTCTTGAAACAACTGCATACATTCACAGTGGAGAGTGCAAGAATGTGCACAGAAATGATTAACATTTCAGCCACTGAAAACTCAATATCAAATGGTTTTCTTCTGAAATCAGATTCTGATAGAAGTTATACCTGCATAATCTATATGTACCTGTGTGTACAGAAGGTAGAAGTCCTGTCTGTGAAAACCTGAAGATTGGGAGTGTCAGTGAGAAGAGTAATTAACATCAGGCAGGAACTGGAGGGTGTGATAGAAGGAAGGAAGAATGAGACTGGACATAAAACTGCTTGTATGAGAACATCTAAATCAAAGAACTGAGTGATGTGTGGGTAATCAGTGGAAGAAGGCAACTGCAAAAACAAGACAGAGAAAGACCAGCTAGTCAAAAGCAACAGTATAAATTGCTGTCTTCAAAGATACAAAGGGGAAAAAAAAAAAGCAGTGGCAAATGATGAAAACTGGAGAGAAATGGGCAGCTAATTCAAAAGAAATGGATGATACTATAATTCCTCAGAGACTGCCTAAGACACCATTTCCTTCAATATTTAAGAAAAAGATGTCGGGAAGATATATATATTTAGCTGAAAGAATGGGAGACAGAAGACTGGAAAATAACACTAGCGAGACTACAAGTCTTTAGAAAACAGTACTAAGGAAAATATGTTTATTATAAGTAAAGTTCCAGAAATCAGACAAGCATTCTGTCTCATGCTAACTAAAATACACAAAGTTAGAGAATATCCCAGTGACACCAAGACAGAGGTTACTTGGTTTTTATGCTGGAATAAATAATTTGGCTTGAACCTCCTTTGTGTGTATCACAAGCAAGCATGCCAGGTGACAAAAGGTGTTCAAAGTGGAGGCTCAGGTAATCCTCAGAAAAGAATCTTCTTGTGCACATAGAAAGAAAAATTGGTCCAGGTACCAGTGTCATCATGGTTTGGTGATGTCTGATGACATAAGTAAAAAAAAGTAAGTGTATGAGCAAAGATCTCAAGAATTTCAAAGATTTAGTGAGAAAGGCAGGGTCAAAGGTAGAACAATTTTTCAGCTAAAAGGGAACAGATGTAAGATACTTGTATGACCACCACACTTCATGCAAAAACACAGAGAAGGAAATGAGATAAATGCAGCACTGTTAAAAAGAAGTATCTTGGAGTACCAAGCAGAACAGTATAGTCAACCCATCAGTTCTGCCATATCCATAGGAATTTTGCTTTGGTTACAAGCAAAGAATATGTTAAAGTATATGTCCTAATGACAGGATTTTGGACAAATCCTGGAAGAAGTAGAGATCTCAGTAGAGGATAGGGAATTGAATAGGGAGAGTATCAAACGTAATGAAAATTATGAATGGAATTGAAGAATGTAAAGCTATAAAGTAGTAGTGTTGTATCTTTGGTAAAAATATATAAAAATGTTTATTTTTATCATGACATTTTATTTTTGAAGTCTGCTGGGTGAAAATATTGTCAGATGATATGGTCAAAATTCCTCAAAAAGGAATTATGATGTTTGTTTAAGGCACTTAATTTCATATTTTTATATGGAGAGTGAAAAAAGAAACAGAAAACTGAGAAAATCTCACTATCAGGGGACATGCCTCGATGCCTACCCAAAAGAAATTACAACTATGAAAAGATTCAGATATTTTCAAACAGTAGATAGACTTCTTTGTGAAATGGTCATCAAAATAAAAGGAGATGTGATTTTAGGTTTATGTCACCAATTGTTTAATCACATTTAGTAGGTACTGTATCATCTGATAAACATTGCATAGCTGGAAAGCAGAGGAAGGTGTCTCCTAACTGCTCCATTTGAGCTCCAGATAAATGCCCTGGAAGAAAGATTATTCTTTTCCATCTTGTAATATCAGAATAGAATAGAATAATTTTATTCTATAATAATATTCTATAAATAATAAACCCACAACAATAATCTAGTTAAACTGCCTGACTAATTCCAGGCTGACCAAAAGCTGAAACATTTTATTAAGGACATTGTTCAAATGCCTCTTAAACACTGACAGGCTGAGGGCTATTGACTACCCCTATAGGAAGCTTGTTCCAGTATCTGGTCATTGCTACAAAGTAATGCTTCCTAATGTCCAAACCTCCCCTAAACCATCCCCATGCGTCCTATCACTGGATACCAGGAAGAAGAGCTCAGCACCTCCATGTCCACTTCCCCTCCTCAGGTAGCTGCAGAGAACAGTTTAGACGAATTATTTTGAGGAGAGTGATCACTGAATAACCCATTTTATGTTAAAAAATCAAGGAAAGGAAAAAAGAAAAAAAAAAAAAGAAAAAAGGAGATTAAGGGAAACATCTGAAATCTTGAATAATAGATAGGAAGTACTGAATCAGCTCAACAGAAACCCATAAATATCGGTTACTATTTGTATTTTAGGAGGAAAACAAGGACATAAAGGTGATGTATTACTCATAGGTAAATCTCCATGTTAAACAGATTGCCAAG
>JANHGN010002207.1:0-17990 GCA_024605025.1 Megaceryle maxima
AAGTAGGAAGAAACTTTGTCTTGCCCAATATTCTTTTACGAAAAAAAAAAAGGGGGGGGGGGGGGCGGGGCTTGTTTGATGGAAAAAATGTCAGTCTGGGTATCAAGCAATCCTTGTAGCTTCTTCCATGCTTAGATAAGTTTTTACTGCAACAGGTCAAAATTTCCATTGACTATGGGTAGCAGTGAATACCAGAAAATAGCTTGGAAACATGCTTAGTAAACATATATATATGTATATGTTGATACCCTGGGAAGTACTTGCAGGAAATAGTTACATCTCTGATCATGATACATATACTCTTACCACTTATGCAGTACAGACTGAATTCTGAGTTCAATTAGATGTGTTATGCTACTTTTTCAAATTAAAAATTGTTATGCTTTCTCCTGTTTTGTCCTTTGATCCCCTCTAAAATAGGAGTCTGCTTAAATATTTATAAAGATACTTTGCTGGTTTTATCAAATCCCTCCTTAAAATTATTAGGAGGTCTAAAAAAAAATGCCTAGTGGTTACACTGGTGTGGCGAGACTGGTGTGGCTCTTAAGTCCATCAGTGGCCTAAGATCTTAGATGGTAAATTAGGAGAGATGAAGATTATGCACTATGCATTTGCATGTCACCTGACACACTGGGCTCTGGTTTCTGCGTGGGGTTTCTAGATGCTGTAATATCAATATCTGGTCATAGGTGTAGCTTTTGTTAAACAAAAAGGGGTTTATAGATTAACATATAAATATGTATATCCTACTGCCATAACTATTAAGGTATATTTCATAAAGTGGAGTTAAAAGTAAGGCTTTTTTAACTGCAAACTACAGGACAGATTTAGTCTTATAACTTAAAAGAATTCAAGTATATTAGCATCTTGGCTTTAATGATGCAGAGCTTTATCATTTTAAATGACAAATTGTACCTGAAGATTACAAACCTAAGTACTGAGTAAGCCATTTGCCAGTAATGATGTTTGCATTATTACATACCCTATGCGTAATATGCTCAAGTTGCTACTGTGCTTCTAGACTTGTAAAAAGTGACATTTCCTACTACAGTGACATTTTTCCAATCCATATTTTACTGAAAAATTATATATGCCTAAAAGAAATTTGTTAATATTTCAACCAAAATCTGTCCCCTTGGAAAACGTTGGCTCTTTGTGAATGTTAGCAGCTGATTTGTAACCAAAATGCTCCTATATAATAATCTAAAATAATCTAAATTCTGTGTTTTCCAAATTTTTTTTAAAAAAGTCGACTTCATAATAGTATTAAACTGTTGTGGACAAAACAACTTACAAAACCACATTTGATTTCTTCAGAACCTAAGGAAAAAAGAATAATTCACAAATTTATATCTATTTGACAGTGCCACATAAAATTAACAAGGTAACTAAACACCAAAGGGCAAATTGTAAGGTGATGGTAAACCTTAAGGTAACAGTTTAGCCCCTATAAGAATAAACTTTGTGCCTCTTAAACTTCCAAAATCCATTGCTTGGAAAATGCTTTTCAGATCTAGCTACACAGCCCCCCCCGCCCTGAAAAAGTTGGTTAGTGAGCAGTACTGTGTCACTGGGTCTTCAGCTGTAAATGAAACTGCTGAAATGTTTCTCTCACCTCTGTACAAATTTGCATGGCATAATCTGGTTTAGGGTGAATTATTTGTGCAAAAGCCAATTCCATTTTTTGTATGCAGTGTGTCCTTTGTGAGATAGGGCTCAGCCATACACTCAAACCATACACAAGACATCCGTGTTTCTTAGAGCTCATGCAATTTTCTCATGTTATCATGCACTAAATTAAAAAATATAGTTAAAAGCTGAAATTAAATGCTAGGAAATAAAGGTGATGTCAGTGCTAGAGACATCACTCTAGTAAACCTGTATATTTGAGTCCTCAAAGTAAGTGCATCCAAATACTGAAAGCCAGCAACAGTAGTCCCTCCTGATGAAACAGTAGGGGTTAGGTAGGCTGAATCTCTCTAACAGAGCTGACTCAAAACATAAGAATTCAGACAAACGTTTTTGCTTTGTTAGTTAGCAGGGAACGCAAACATGTGAGACAAGGTTAGCTGGACAGCTGTGTGGGTACCTGCGGCGGCAGAGGGTGCTGACGGTTTCCTGCGGGTGGATGTGTGCTCCTAAGGGTTTTATACAGGCTTGCACCTGAAAGGAATAACTCTCTGCTCTGACCAGTTGGATCATAGGCTATTTAGAGTAACATTACAAGGCAGCGCTCAAAGAACTTGCTATGTTACCCTAAACTCTTCCACATTTGCAGTACAAAATGAAAACAGTTAGGCTTCTTGAAGTCCCAAGCATACCAACCTTCAAAAATAAAATCTCAGCTTCCTCCAACCTCTTGTTCTGTTTTTGCAGATTGTGTTGCCTGTGTAAGTTCCCTTACAGTCTGCAGCACTGACCCAAATGAGCAACTTGCCGTGGGCAAACTAGTGCATGAATAATGTGTGTGGTCACTTGGCAGTAGCCCAAACACAGAAAAGTTCACGAAAGCTCCTGCTGCCAGGAAAAGGTCAAGTCTTCTTGCCCTGCTGAGCATCTATTGGGGGAAACTCTGGATACCCTCCCCTGCCCTGAGTCACAGACAGTATGAGGAACTGACAATCCTGAGGAAATAACAGCTTTCCTATCATCTCTACGTGCAGGCTGTAACCATAGGAAATGTTATAGCTACTGAAAGCAGAGTGCAAACATGGAAATCACACTTTCATCAGAAAATACTGAAGTTGTTTGTTTGAAAACAGATGGATACCATAGGTGCTGGATATAAACCAAATATGTGTTCTTCACACATTTCAAAAATTGGAGTGTTTTGTATGCATTTACCACTTTACTGCCCTTCTGCCTTCCCTTCTGGGATTCTGTAGAAATAAATGCAACTAGAGGGTAGAAAAATTTAAAAGGAACTTTGAAAGTCATAAAGCCAGATGATAACCCTCAGCTAATTAATGAACAACTGAAGGTTGTCAGTGGAAATAAGAGGATGGGGGAAGAGGTAGATTTTTAACTCAATTTATAGGTATTTGCAGCTTTTGAATTCAGGCAATGCTCTCTTGAAGAGTGGCAAAGGAAAAAATGAGTCTCTTTTTTTTTGTCACTGCAACCGTGTATTTCACACATCACCCCAGCATGTGTCTAATAGTCACACCAAGTATAGGAAACACTTTCCTGCTCATTCAAATGCTCACCAGTTTCTTGTCTGAAATTTGATAGCTAAAAGGCTTTATATACGCACTTGGGACCTAGTATTGTGGTTTTAACTGTATTAAGCTGATACAGTAAACATTGCATTTTACAGGCTCACTTGACTTTACCGCGAACGAGCAGTCCTGAGCTAGGTCAGTAGGTGCTCTTAAAAAGAAAAAAGGCAGATACTACTGCTGTTGGAACAACTGCCATACACTTTTTAAAGATGGGATCTTTTTAGAAGGCATGTTCCTGCTGTCATATTTATTGTATTTGTCACTGGGAGTGAATATAGCTCAGACTCAAGCTGCTGTTATAAAGTTCTGTCATCAGCTTTGGCGAGGGGATTGATGCTGAACGTAAATAGTTTTAGTTTTTAAATCAAATTGGAGGAAATCTGTTGTGCCTCCTGTGTAAGCAGCTAAAAAGGATGGCTGTTGTAGGGACAGCGTTACAACTTATTTACAAGTCATGTAGGTAGGGCTTCATTCCTTGTTTATCAGTGATACAGGGATCAACACTGACACTCAAATGTAGCTGTTGTTGACACATATTTACTGTATAATTTCTGTAAACACTTCTGGTGCTACAGTGTATCTCCAAGCATTTCCTGTTGAAAAATCAGTGTTGTCTGGAGGTGTAGCCCCATTGAACTAAAATTTCTCCAGACTTCCATGAATAGCCAGGCGGAGGGGAGTGCAGCACCACAGTTCTATGTATGAAAAGGTGATTTTTCAATTAACTCAACATCCAGTTGCACAAAATACTGAATTATTTGGTTGGCTTTTCTCTTTCTGTAAACAGTCCTAGGGAATTTTGCCATCTAGACCATCTGTGCAAGATACAATAGCAGGCTGCCACGTGCAATGGTGTAAATCAAACTTCAGATGTTTTTAGAAAGTCTTTTTCATGGGGCTTGGGGTTTTAAGTCTGGTTATATGAAACCTAATTGGTCCTAATTGTCTTTCCACCTTAGTGCCATCAAACTACCAGGAAAGCTTGGAAGATTATTACTCATATCTGTCTGTCCCTGAACTCAGCAGTAGCATCCTTTTCAGTGTCTAGGTGGCATAGAACTATATTCATATTATTGGATTATAGATTAGTGATTTAAAATATATTTTAAAGTTCCTCTGCTGTTAGTAGTAGCAATGTCAAATAATGTAAAATTGTTAAAATCTTAATTAAACAATTGTGAGAAACAGGTAGGAAAATGTTAAAATCTTCTCTGAACCCATCAGGAACAAGAAGCCTGCCAAATTTGTGCCAAAAGGAGGCAGAGTTAAACCAGCAAAGTTAAAAGATATTCTTATCAATTAAGTTAATAGTCACATATCACCAGGACCAGATTGTAATTACCCATAACTCTGCAGTGCAATTACCAGCTGACAAATAGTTATCTGATAAATAATAAGGCATAGTGTGGAAAAAGGTTTTGTGTGTTCTTTGAAAGCATTTACAAACATAGTTCAGGGTCCTCCAGTTAGTACAGCATACATGGATTTCCACAAGCTTTTGATAAGGTCACCCACTAACGATCCTTACAGACACGAGGGCTTGCTAGGATAAAAGGGAGAAGTTCTTTTGTTGTAATAATTTGTTAACAGCAAGGACACAAATGGTCAGGGCTGCAGTGTCCTGTGGGGAACTGTGCTGCTGTGTTCCTAAAAGCCAGCAGGAAGTAAGGAAAGCAATGTGATGACAATAACATAGAATTATTCAAGACAGTGAAAACAAAAATAAGCCCGAGAGTTCCAAAAGGATCTCTGACATGTTACGAGAGGTGATAGTATGATAAATGAAATGCAGTGCTGACAAGTATAACGTAATACACAGCAGCCTCTAACTCGGTACCACCTAGGAAAGAGATCACGATGGCACCAAAGACAGCTATATAAAAATACCTTTGCAGACCATGTCAGTAATCAAAAACATAAAGGGACAGTTGTGTTTTTATAAGGAGAAAAACAGAAAACAAAACACATGACAAAGGAACATTATTTTTCCACTCCAGGAATTCACAGTTCATCTAGACAATCTGAGACCCAACATTCAGGGTCTCTGAGCTCCTGCAGGATTTGCTGGAGGTCCTGGGTGGCCTAACAAAGCATGGCAGACTCCTAGTTCTAGAACAGATCCTCCTCATCCTTATTGCTGGAGGCACCTGCTGGACTTTTCTGGATGTGGAAAGCATGTTTGCATTCTCCAAATTGCAGGGACTTCTTAACTGCTGTCAGCAGCCAGCTAACTGTCTACAGTAGGGTGTTGACAGGGTCTGTGCTGTTTGCTGAAGTACAAACAACTGCAAGGTGAAACTTGTTCCAGGTTAGCATCTTCAGTGTTTGGCAGGGGTTTCTCCTGTTCCTTACGGCTGTGGGATGAATCCCCAGCTTCAAGTCACTGATACCCTAAGGCAGTAATACTGGTGACCTTCCTGATTAGTGGCAGCCAAAGGTGTAGAGCAACAAAGAATACAAGCCTTGAAGCAAACCCACTCTTTTCATTATTTTTAAAACAAGAAATCCTTTCTCCTTGCTACAGGCCTTTGTTTGCTTGCCTAGCTGAGGTGATAGGGATGGTTGCTCAACCACTTCCCTGGGCAGCCTGTTTCAATGCTTGACAAAAGCATTCTTCTATATTTTTTTTCTTTAATTGACTTAAGGTTGCGTGTGAAGTTAATCAGGCTTAACCTTATTTGCACATACCATGAGAGGACACACGTTTCAATGAAGGGAGCAAAGCAGAGGTTTGGCAGATAAGGAATTAAAATTGCACTAATTGTGCTCAGGAGCATGGAAGAGTGGAGAAATGCTCTGTGATTTTATGCTGTGAAGAGGGATGCCAGGGCACACATCCACCTTGCCAATAGCTCCTGACTGCCATTACCTGTGTGTTGTGTATTTAATGCCTGTGCTCTCCTTCTCTGGCAGTGCAAGTGCTGCAGCTCAGTGACAGCTTTTGGGGAAGCCAGTGCTGCATCACTTGGGATCACTGCAAAAACCAAGGTGGTGAGGGATAGAGCTTGAAATTGAGTGTCTGATTCTGTCATGTAACCATCCTCTGTGACTTGGACTGCTTTGGATTAGGCTAAAGAGCCTTGTTTATATGAGAACAGATGTGTTCTGAACTTCCTGCATCCCTCTGTGCAGTCTGTTGAGCAAGCCCTTTTCCTGCCCTGAGGGAAAAGCGAGGAGACAGGCAAGTCAAATTTTGGCTTTCTGTGGCCAAAGTTAGGACCTCTCTTTGCTGTAAGCGAAGAGTCCTGGGGTCTTATTTTAACATGTGCTCTGTCATAGCAGAAGTAACACAGTTTGATTTCTTTTTAAGAGTTTTTTGTCTAGCTTCTGTATGTGTCTCCTATCCTGGCAGAGACCTGTGTAAATGGACACAGGTCAGTTAGATACCATACACTTGCACAAGGAAATTGGTTAGAGAGGTGCAACTGCAAAGGGGATGCAGTGAACAGGGAGGCACAACATCTGGAACAGCTGGATGTGGAAAGTTCACTTGCCTGAAGTTGCTGGTGAACCAAACCTGTTGCCCTCCTAATCCCTGTACTGACAGCAGAGACAATACAATGCACCCATGGATTTTTTTTTTTTCAGCTGGTCAACTCTTGCTTTATTACAAAGCCATACGCTTTGCTCGCCTCAGCAAGGAGTTATGGGGGTGTCTCCAAGCCTTCTATAGCTATTTTTTCAAAGTCTGAAGCTATTTGCCTTGAAGGGATTGTTTTAGTTTGAATTCCTCATAAATCTTAGTTGTTCTCTCTGTATTTGGACAGCACTGTTTTTAGTAAGGACAAGTTTCTTCCTCAGCACCACCCCTTTCTCATGTGCTTATTCACCCCACCTGTCTGGAGATCCACTGATCCCCAGGGAGAGAAGTCATTAAAGCTGAACTTGGATCTGAACTCTCAAAGCTTAGGAAGAATTTTACCTCTTTGCTGAGGAACCCTCTGCCCTGCCACAGGGTGTTGTCTTACCTCTTGTGGTCCCTCTGCCATTTCTCAGCCGGTTGTTCAGAGAAGGACTCGATGCCATCTGCTATTTTTTTTTCCTTAGGGCAAGGAAAAAGATCTTGTCCTAATTCTGTGGGGCTTTTTATAGAGCAAAGAATGTGATGGTCTTAATTTACTGAACTGGAAGTTTTACAGCGGGACGGCCTTTACTTGATCTGTTTGGGGCTGGTTACTATACAGACAAATGAGGGCCCAAGTTAAGCTGGCTGTGCTAAGGATGAACACGCCACTCTCAGTGCTACAGGCTTTGGTTGGCTACAGTTACCACCATATACAGGTAAAACTGGCAGGACTTTTTTAAAAGGTTTGGTTTGGAGGTTTTATGGGACACTTAATTATCCCCTGTTGTAATAGTATTTGCCTAGAGTTAAATTCTACAAGTTCTTGCTCAGGCAAAGCTGCTAAAGCTGAGGAGTTTTGTCATGGTGAGGGATGATTAAATGGCTAAATAACAAGAAGGCAAGATCTGATTAATGGTTTCCTAAGGAAAAGTCTCACAGCTTCACTTCCACTTGTGAAAAATATGGTGTTTCTCTAGAAGGAAGATAAAAATAGATTTAAAGTCATATCAAATGGATGACTAATGAGTAAATCAAGCAATATTATAATTAAGCAATTAGTTTTGCAACAGGAATTAAGTATTTAGAAATTAAGTCTTTGCAGGCTATTATTAGAATTCACTTGACCTTATTATAAAATGTCAGGTGGAAGAGTCTCTGTTGACTTGGCAGCCACCTTAGAATCACAGAATCATTTAGGTTGGGAAAGACCCTTAAGATCATCGGGTCCGACCGTTAACCCAGCGCTGCCAAGTCCACCTTATTAAACCACGTGGTTTTTAATAAATCTGGTCTTATATGAGCTTAAATATAAAGGGCAACACAAAGTCTGTTTCTTTAACTATTACGCATGCAAATCAAAAATCTAATGCAAGTCAAAGCAGCACTGTGCCTGTATTAGTCCAGAGGTTTTGATGATGACATTACTGAAACCATAGTTAAGATGTCAGATGGTGACCGTAAGGTAAATCTCATGTTGTTGGAGTCAGCGTGACTTTTGCCTTGGACTGTGAGATAGAATATATTTCAGCATTTCCTCAGGTTTAACTGTATGAGGGCTCTTGTTTATTTGGTATTGTGCTTTTTCTTTTTTTTTTTTTTTTTTTTTTTTCCCCCACTTTTTTTTTTTTTTTCCTTTTTTTTATCATTTATAGAATGAGTTCGGGTGCAAAAGGAGCAGTTTGAAGCCTTTAGTTTTGCTTGGATTTAATCAACATCTGCATGCTGTATTATGCAATATATTTGAAAGCTCATCAGGGTTGTCTAAGCAAGAACTGCAGATTTTAATCCTAAATCATTAGGATTATGTATTTTTTAAAAACCTATGGAGCTCCTGCATCTGTCATCACATCTGTGTAGTTACAGAGCTATAAATGGGCTGTAAGTTCAGTACTGACGTACCTGCTGTATGTGTCTTGCTGCACACCTGCTTCACAGGCAAACCTGTGCTGCCTGGCTCTAAGTAGGACTAGGGTGCTGGCTTTGCTTTATAAAAGTCTAAAAGGATTGCAACCTGGATGTTTAACAAACAGCCACCTTCCAGTCAGAAGTCATCCTGAAGCCCTTCCAAGCTCACTGAAGAGGGAGCTGCTGGAAATGTACCCCTCGTGATTTCTTTAGGATATCAAAAACAGTTCCTGGTTTTGGTCTGCAGAAGCACAAATTGGGCTTTGCTGACCAATTTTGGGGGCTATAAAGCAAAGTTAGACTGTTTGAAGGGAGTGTTTTAGCTTCCCTTTTATCAGAGGGACGCTTGAATCTTGGCACGTCTCCTCAGCACTTACTGTACCAGTGTGTTTGGTGGAGGTGAGAGGCAAGAAGTCCCAGGAGCTCAGCTCCAGGGAGGTGGTTGGTCTTGGCAAACCTTTTATTGTCCTGCTGCCTCTGCAGTCATGCAGCCTGTGTGTAATATGTTAGGAATGGCCCATGGAAAGCAGAATTACGTTATCTGGAAAGTACTAGTGATACTTAAAGCTATGAAAGATTTGCCTGGCAGCTTTTGTAAGGCTATTCAGAAAAGATATTTTGGGATAACTATTATAGCAAGGTTGAAATTATTCCCTGCCAGCAGCACCAAAAAGAAGAGGGGTTGCTTCATGTGTCTTAAGCCAGTGATGAGTTGGCCCACTCCCCTCTGAGGATGCTGTCCCAGGTGGAGAGCCAGGGGCTCAGTATTTGAGCCTGCTTTGAAAAAAAAAAAAAAAAAAAAAAAAAAAAAAGAGAGAGAGAGAGAAAAATACAGTTCTTTTCAAAGCTGCTTAGGGGCCATGACTGCAGCATTTCAGCACAGACAGAAGCTCAGAGGAGGGGTGGCCATGCTGTGTAGGAAATTATCACAAAGTGAAATGTATGCCATGAGTAACAGTATCCTGCCACAGAGCACAGGCTAATCCAGCACTGCAGCAGTAGCAATCCCAGGCAATTACATCTGGTGTTGCAAAACCCATTTTCTGCCCATTACTCATCCTCTCCTGTGTCCCAGAACTCTAACCTGCCTGTCTGCAAGCCTGTCATCACTGGCAGGCCGTTCTGCCTCTACATGCTTGGGTGGTGGAGAGTGATGCTCATGCCTGTGTGAATGGAGGTGACCTGCTCTTAGTGTCACTGCTCTGAGTGGCACTTTCCTGTGAGGATGAATCTCCACAAGAACACCATGCCATTGTATTGATGCCTTTATGTTATTTCTCTTTCTGGTCAAATACCTGGACACAGTTATTGTGGATGCTCTACAGTAAACGCTTTCTTATGCAATTATCCACACACAAGTTATGAAATTCAATTAGAAGAATAATAGTCTTTTAGTATTAATTATCACCTGTTTTGCAGTGCATTGCTTCTAAAGAATGTGATTAGTGGCAGTACCACATGAGCTGAGCCATTTTTCCCTGCAACAGCTATCAGCTACAGAGATTTTAAATAAACAAGAACTGAACCTTGCAGTATTAGACTTATTTATAATAACACATCTTCTTTGGCCCAGGTCCTTGATCTACAATTTCAATGACTCCAGACAGTCATCTTGGTTCACTTGGCAGTAGCTTGATCTTCAGCAAAGTCTGTCTAAAATGTGATATAGCCAAAAGGAAAAGGCAGGACCAGAGACAAGAGACACTGTCTACTATGAACAAGATTTGTCGTAATGGATACATTTCAGCTTTTTGCTAAACGGGTAACTGTAACTTGCATAACTCTCTGTGGTGACACTGACTTTTAAATACATTATTTCCTTAATATAAATTAGAGGAGATATATCCAGTGTCCTTGTGAGTTAGAGCAGCTGTGCCCTCTTTGCAGTCTTTATTGTTTCTGGACTGAGTGAGGTGTTTGTAGACAGGTGCCTGGGGCATCACTGGTTAATCACTTGGATTTCAATATGGTCAGTGCTGGACCCTGCATGTCCCCATCAGTAAAGCTTCTCCTGTCCTGCATCTGTGGGTTTTGTGAGGCAGTGAGCAACCTGGCGTGCCTGCCTGTTGCTGATTGATGTAAATCTTTGGCCAGCTCTTGGTCCTCCTGCCATGCGCTCGCAGAGATATCTATAGCAGAAGTATGTATGGCAAAGGCATCCATGATATTTTTTTTTGGTCCTTGCTGACCAGATCCTGCGGTGTCACACAGGTGTTGGGGAGGATGTGAGAGCACGGTGACGTTCACACCTCGCTAATTCTGTGCGAGGTTCACAGGCTGGCGACACAGTGACTGCTTTCCCCACCTCCTCAGCAGGGCCTTTTTTTAAGCATTTGTTGGTAGCTCAGAGACAGGAGGCACTGGATGCTCTTCAGGGACTACCATGATTTGCTTCAAGGCAAATGGTGCTCTCATCTCCTAAATCTCTATCTAAGCACCACCAACAAAGAAGTTCAGTACATGAATGCTGTGAGCAGACTCATTCCAATGGAAGCTGCAAGTAGTGCAAATTCAGCATGGAGTGAATCAGGGCTGCCCCTGCAACCAGCAGACACGACAATAGCCTTGGAACAACAGCAATGCAGCCTTTTGCTCTCCCCAGAGACATCAGAGTGGCCCTGGCCATACTGACAGCGTCCTTCAAGCCATCTTCAAGACATTATGGGCAGGATGCAGTGTCCTAAGTACAGATGCCCAAAGCCCTTTGAGACACCTTTGGACATCCAGAGTAATTGTGTGGTGCTGACAAAGAAAAGACAGCAATGCTTGGAGGCCCTCACCCTCCTGCAGCAGCAGCTGGAGTCCAGGTGAGGTACCCAAGCTTGTACTAGAAACCCATATTTAGGCCACTTAATCCTGTTGGGGGAGAAGATTAAATTTGAAGTGAGAAAACCTAACTTTGGGTATCAGTGTTGGAGTTCAATTCACTCCAATCCACGAACATACATTCTGTATAATCGATGAATCTAGAAATAATTAATCTCTCTAAAACCAGGATTGAAATGCCTAAAAGCAGGTGTCTAAGGCCATGTTAGGTGTTGTGGAGTATCCCAGCAGGCATTCCATTACTCCACCAAAAAGAATGTGGGCTTCCTCTCCTTTGCATCACATCTCCCAGCCCCATGCAGATGTCTCATCTGCCTTCAGGTATCAGATGGCAACATAAAGTGATTTGAAGACCATCCGTGCTCATAGGGCTTCCGAATCATTCTCCAGGTTCCCTTGACTGCATCAACCAGACCTCTGCTGATTATAGTAAGAGCCAAAATAGTAAATTTTAAGATAAGCCCGATTCCCCAAAATAAAGCTCTCTCACTGACAGGATTTGGAACACTGAGAACCTCTTTTTACCATCAGTTAGATGGTTTATGGATGTAACCATCTCTGGGCTACCCTTCTCTTACTGCCCAAAATGGCAGCTTACGGGCCAGTGATTATTTTTAAGTGATTTTTATACTGTCCCTCCTGTTGTAACTGTCCCCTGGTATGAAGAGGCTCAAGCATCCCTTATTACCTAGAGAAGGGTGCCATAGCATATGTTCAACCAGCAGTCAGCAGCACAGTCTGACATGAGGCAAGGAGTAGACTTAAACTTAGGTCTTTCCCTTGCAAGGTGAAACAGTTGGGAAAGCATCTCTTGGGAAATCCACCAGGTCTTGTGCTTGGACAAAAATATCTGGATTTGACTAATTGTACCTATGGCCAGAAGGACAAGGTGGAGGTTTTAGCATGGAAACATCTACATGCTACAGGGTAGATTTTGCCAGAGCCAAGCAGCAACTTAGGGTAGGAATCACAGGATATACATCTTGGACTGAGCTGCCCAAGTGGGGCTTACAGCTGCTGGTTGTGATTTAGACTTTTTCTGTCTGTGTCAAACCTAGAGACAAATAATGGGTAAAATGGGATGGAAAGTGTGTCCTTTCAATCAGTAAGTTGAAAAGGATTCTCTTCTCAACAGAAAACCATTCTCTTTCCTCTAGTATTCTCTTCTTAGGGGAGACATCAAGGTAAAATTAGAAAGGTTTAACAGCTACAGAATAATATGCATAATTAATAAGATTGGTTTTAATTTTGACTGCTAACTATTAGCTGTACTTGCCATCCATGTAATAGTCTAACCATCCTGTAGCATAATTCCATAAAAGTCTCAGAAAACTGGGTTGCAATTGCTTGTAGAAGGTCATTCTTCCAGCTGAAGCCAGGAGCAACTCTATCTAAACCATTCCTGACAGATGTTTTGTTTGCTCTTCAAGACCATCAAAGAGATGCAGTCTCCATTTTACGGAGGTCTGTGATGAGCAGCAAAGTGCAGATGCAGGGCCTGGGTGCAAGGGTTGAGAACAAGTTTGCACAGTGTATATTTGTACAGCCTCTGGTTGAAGCTCCAAGCCAGAAGATAACTCAGCTGTAGCACATTCATTAAGGACAATCCAAATCCCATTAAATCTAATAAAATTAAATTGTAAGATACATGTAAGCACTTTGCTGAATGACCACTGCAAATGTGTTTGAGCATGAGCTGGGTTTACTTGCCAGTTTACCATATCACTTGATGCCTTGCTAGACTGCAAATTCCAAGTCAAGAAGTTGCTCCAATTCCTTATGAGCCAGCAAGTTTCACAGGGAACTGTGTTAAGCATCCTGTGAGTTAAACTGCATTTCTTAGCAAGATTACAGAGAAAATGCTCATTTGAAGAGAATCAATAACATAGGTAGACAGATACACTACTCTACTCCCACCCCCACTAAATTTCAAAACCATTTCCAAACATAAAACTTGATATGTCACCCACTGGTGCAGACATCTATGCTGACAGAGGACTACATGAAAGGAAACTTCGCTTTGGTATGGGTTTTTTTCCAAACTACATCATCCTGAAGACCGGACAAGAATGTACTCACTCCTGAAACCTGGAATGAGATCCTGCAAACGAAGCTATATCCAGCAAAGTTTTATAGACTCAGAATTATCTCCAGCATCTGTGCAAGAGAAACATGAGAAAGGACATTCTCTCTGTGGCTTATGATGCTACTAATGAGGGTAAGGTTGCCTCCACTCCCTCTTCTCAACTGCCCCAAGCACACTCAAGCTATTCCATCATTTCAAGCCCTCCCCTTCAACATGGAGCTGCTAAGTGCTCTTTTCTAAAGGCTACCACCTGACAGGTCTCATGTGCTGTACAGCTGTAAAAGCAAGACTTGTCTAAGAGCGTTCTCTGTGGCATCTGCCACTCTCTTCTGTAGAAAGCCCTATCACCAGTTTTTGTGTTGTCTGACTAGAAAACACACTTCTCAAACATTTCTCTGCTGTTCAACTGTTGGCAGAATTTGGGACCAGTTAGCCATTGCCTTAGTCCCTAGTGATAAAATGCATCTTCAAAGAGCAATGCTGGAATTACTATTTTGAGCATCATAGGACAGCTCTTTTCAGTCATTTGCTATCTGACACCAGGACAGCAATAGCCAAAGCCACCAAAGTCAAGTGGAAGTAGCCAAAGCAGTATAAAATCCCTTTTAAAAAATACCAGTTTATTTTTTGGGGTTTTTTTATAAATGTTTGACAAAACAAATACAGCCTCGGTTGAAGAAGACAATTTCTGCAAATGTAATACTTAACTCACATTGTTTTAATGATTTACTGCTGCACTTCTAATTTAACGTCTGGCTATGGTGTTCTGAATATAAGATCTGCTTCTGTGCTGCTTTAATAAGGGCCTTTGATCTATTGGTTTTAAATCACAGCTCATGAAACGTGAAAATTCTTATCTGCTACTAATAAATACGTAATAAGCAACAGAGGAAAAACATGCACACAGCTAAGCTTGTGTGTACTATTTACCTTTTTGATTAAATTCACCAGTGAGTAACAGTGATACAGTATTTAGGAGCCTACCTTGCCAGTGTTGGCTACTTGCTCTTCCTAACAGTAACAGATATCCTGCCTGGTCCAACAAATAGTAAGTCAATCTTCAGGTTCGGTGCAAGGCAATATCCTGAAAGAAAAATTACTTTGGCAGGTTGTGATCAGCAACTTGAGTTACAGCCTCAGTACTCTGAGCATCACACCAGTTCATTTAAGAAGCATGACCACATGTTTGCAAAGTGAGGACTGGTTTTTTATTTCGTTGAAGAAGCCAAGTTAGCAATCATAAAGATGGCATGATAGCAACAGCCTGCCTCATCCAGAGAAGGAAAAGTACCTGTTAAATATAAGAAGGAAATAAGGATACATATGTATAATGTTTTCTATAATATATATAACACTAATTATACCATTGGGCTGATGACTGAGTGCTTCTGTGCTTGTTCTGTTGCTCTGATCTCTGAATACTAATGTGGTGTTTATTTTTTTCCATTGTGAGTACCAATTTGTACCAATTTATTGGAAACATTTAAATGACAGGTGTCCTCTGTCTCCAGAAAGTTCCCTTTGATATAATTTGGGCTCTGCAGCTTTGCAGAAAAGAAGCAAAGCCAGGGGCTGTCTCACTTTGCATCCCCATTGATGATAGGAAGGATGAGGCTCACCCACCTACACACCAAAAGTGGACACCCTCAGTACAGCCAGCCAACAGCTCCCTGCCACTGCAAGAAGAAGGTTTTGCTCCCACCACTGTGCCTACCTCCTCAGCTGGCTCCTGGCCTTTAGGTGGCTGCTGGACCATGGAGAGGAGCAGTCACACCACCTCACCCAGGCACCAGGATTATTGGTTCTCTCTGGAAAGGGAACTGTGGTTCCCTGCTGGAGAGCCATGTCCAAGAACTAGTCAAAATGCAATTTAAACACACCTAAGAAGTGCCCAAGAGCACTACTTACTGCATCTACAATGTAACATGGCCTCAGCAGACCAGAGACTCTGGCCCTTCCAAGCCTGCTGCATTGGTACCTAAGCAATTGCATTATTTTCACCTTTCTACCATCAGTTACATTCTCTTATTGACTCCAGTTAGCATTGAGTTTTCCAGAGTGGGGACCATGTCTGTTTGCCTGCAAATCACTTCAGCATAGTCAGCTTTCCAGGGCTAGGTGTCCTTTTGTCCCGTGCAGATGTCACATCTGGACAGAGAATTCACCTCCTTCTTCAGACAGGGGGAAGGAGAATAGGGAGGTGATGAACCCTTTGAATTACAGACTTTAATATACAAGTGCTGTAGTGTCTCTGATTTGAAGCCTCTTAGTGCAATAGGAGACATTTGTGCCAGCATGGAAACATGGTCCTGTTAGAACGAAATTCACTATATAAACCAGGCCTCCTAATTCAATGTTTTTCTTTCACTAAGCCAGTACCCCAAACTCTAATTCAACAAATCTCACAGTGGCACAGATGTGACCTATCACTTGGGCACATGTAGCTCTAAGCATCTGGTAAGGCGTGCCATATTCAAGTTATGGATGTGCTGAGGAGCTGATGTGTGAACTTGGTCCCCAGCAGCAGACTCCTTTGGACCTGATGTGGATGTGATGTAGTTGTAAGTAATTCCTTCTTCAGTTACATATGGCCTGGAAAGCAGCTGTTCAATAAGCCGCAGATGCATTTAGGGGTCTTCATATTTATATTTCAGATTACTTCTTATTTTAAAAGAACCTGGGAGTGTTTATTTCTATCAGAGGATGCAGCTCTTCACAAGTAATTATTCTTGCATCCTCAAACTTCCCAGCCTCCCTCAGCAACTCTTCCTAAAATCCTCTGATTTTATTGTATAGAAGGATTCTGAAAGTTCTGACAATAATCTGTTCCCTTACCTCTTACAGATTTATAACCCCCCATGGAATAGCCCTGTTATCCTGGCTATACATCCACCTAAGAAAAATCAGCTTAGGTGAAATATGTACATCCATATGTATGTACATGGACTCTACACA
The DNA here is from genome assembly GCA_024605025.1 of Megaceryle maxima. Lineage (NCBI taxonomy): Eukaryota > Metazoa > Chordata > Aves > Coraciiformes > Cerylidae > Megaceryle > Megaceryle maxima. The sequence continues at coordinate 16,559 of JANHGN010002207.1, forward strand.
TACTCATATCTGTGTACACACATTTCTTTAAAAAAGGACCGTAAAAAGCCTTTGATGTAAATGTCTTTAAAAATGTGCAGTGAGCTTTTGGAACCCAGGTGAACACGTCTCACTGCAAGCATCTCTCAAGTCATCTGGATCTTTAACTCTGCAGCTGGATCCCCACGGCTCAGAGAGATATGCTGAAGCTGGACACCTGACACACCCAGGCCCCATCAGGCAGGTGCTCTCCTGATTCTGCTCCCCACACCTCTGAAGAAGGAGGGAATACTCTGGCATGGTCCCTCCCCAGGAAACTGAAACCTGAAGTCAGAAGCACACGTTACAGCCCTGCCATTGCCTCAACTACCGATCCGCCGGGAAGGTGCCAGAGCTTTGCCTCTGATATCTGTCATAGTGTCAGAGGTGTTAACATCCAATTACAGGAAAAAAATGAGCTCTGCAACCGAGGAAAAACTTGATGCTGCCTTTCCATGAGCTTGGAGAATTTTGTTCCTGGGAGACAGCGTATTTTTGTCAATCATTAAATATTTAAAGTCACTGAGATGTGTTTCCATTAAATTGAAAGTGAGGGTTTCTTTTAATGTGTGGCTATTCTTCCAAAGTACAGGGGACATTATACACAGAAAGATTTTGCTATTATATGAGAGTGGGGAATTTCAACTGTCTAGCACTATCAAAGATTGAAATTATCTTGATCAACATCTGAGACCTCCCTAAGTTTTGGAAACAAAATTTACTTTTCTGCATTTTTATTCTGCTCATTTTACATGCCCATTGACGTGGGGTTTTATCCTTGCAGTTTTCAGAGCCTGTGGCAAGCTATTATTTGAGTTAAAAAGCCTGATGCAAAGAATGGCACCAGACATTACCCTCTGCACATCAGCATTTGGAATCCCCCTGCCTCTACGGGAATTAGGTTGCTGGTTAGCGAGAAGACCTTCGTGATCAAAAATACCCTGGGGACAGTTCACTTTCCAGCTTTCCATAATAAGCAGTAACGTAAGAAAACCTGCCATGTGTACCCCCAGACATAGCTGCTCTCTTCACTCTCTCACACAGGTTTGGGTTGTCCCCACCTCAGCACACTGTGGTTCCTTCCCTCACCCCAGCAGGAGTGCAGTGAGGCTTTCTACGGGAGCATTGTAAAGTAACTCCCTGAAAGAATACAGGAGAGAGGAGGAGGAGGGCTGGGCAGTCACTGATGGGGGAAGGAGCAAAGTTAAAGGGAGTGTAACCTCATGTGTCCACCTTCCAATGGAATGTGGACATCTTGTCTCCTAAAGGAGGCTGAACCACATGCTCATGACTTCTGGCAGTCAGAAGAAAATGGAAAGAAGATGAAGAATCACAGAAGAATCACAGAATTACTGAGGCTGGAATAGACCTCCAAGATCATCAAGTCCAGCCTATGACCCAACACCATGACATC
>JANHGN010002208.1:0-11442 GCA_024605025.1 Megaceryle maxima
AATGAAATGTAAACTGAAGCAAAGACTTATCACTGAAAATTTCAGTCACAATAAATACACTAACTGCAATTGTGAAACCTGATAATCTCCCGGCTTTAGACAAATTTTGATTTTGAGAAAGAAAATAATCCCATTTTACAATAAATGCTTGTTCTGTGTTTTAAAAGTTACAATTAATTTTTAAAAAGCTGATCACCCTTCTACTGAAATATGCCTGTCCAGAGGTGATGCTAAGTGCCTCAGGAGAACTGCCTTTAGTTGTTTCATTTCATCATGTTTCTCTACATGTCAAAGAATGTCCTGGATAAAATGCTCCATGAAGAGATAGCTCCCTTCTCCAGCAATAGAGAATCACCCTAAGACAAGCCCAATCTACAAGCCCAGTTTTAGTCAGCTATGACATAGATACATAGAGACTACACTCTCGGCGTGACCAGAATGCAATTTAGTACACCAGAAGTAGTCATCTCTTTTAGGAAGAGACAAATCACATTTTAAGCACCACTGAACAGACTGACTAGCTACACACTGAATACAAAGGGACTGTGATGGTTTGCTACAAGACAGATGTCTACCATTTAGTCTGCTGAACCCAGCTGAGGTATCTGAACCAGGTACTTTGAAGCAGCAGCATACTTTTCATCCATCCTGAGGTAAATCAAGCACCACAAGAGCAAGAAATGCTGCTGATGTCTCTGTAATGATATAAAATTACTATAAATACCACTTGGTCATCATTCACATAGATACATACATTCAAGATGCAAGAGCATGTCAAATTGGTTTTACTTTGGGGAAAAAAATGATAAATCATGTGCATACATTTTTTTTAGACATGAAGTTGTAAGTGCATTTGCTTTGCTTTTTATGTTTGATGTAAAAAGCATACAGAATGTTCACCCAAAAGATGCTAGTGAATCACTCAAAGTTTCACATTAGCCAAACCTGTTAAGAAGAAGGAAAGGAACGATCTAACTCCCCAGGGACTAATGAAACAAAAATTACTTGTGCTAAAATGTTTTGCTAGCTAGAGTATTCTGTATGAAAACTCCCCAAGCCCCAGCCATACTTCCACAGTAAGACTAGGAAATAAATGTGTGCTTGTGTCTGTACACTACATAGCTAACTGAACAAAAAGACATAGGTGATTTTGTTGAAAATACACTGATAAAGCCTTATTACCTGAATTTTACAGTATTCAAGTGGCCCAGAAACACTTCATATTTTTAGAGCAGTCATCACAAAATTTGCTTCTAAATTGTTCACAGTAATATACAAAAAGAAGTTGTGTTTGACTATCTAATTTAAATTGAAAGATAAAAGTGAAACTAGCAGCATTAGAACTTTGTAAATTCCTTATTGCTAAATCTGCTATCTTTGGTTTCATTTCCCTACCAGCTTCTTTGGCTTGTCTGTAAAAATTACTGTGAAGGACTGGACAGCAGATCAAGGAAACTAACCCGCACCAGTATAGGAACTCTTACTCAATGTTATGCAATTTTTAAGGGGAAAACTGACTAATATCAAAGTAAGACTGAATTCCCTTGGCAACGTGAGGAAGGCTGCAGGGACACTGGTAACACTCCTTGGACAAACTGTTTCTGTAGCCTTTATGACAACAGCACAGTCAGACTTGGTCAATTACCCCTGTAAATTTCAGCATACAAATGCATTTTCACACAGATTGTTTACCCCTATTTACTAATACAAATGCTTTCAGTCAATTAGCTTTGATTAAACAAATCTGTTCTTACAAACTGCCTAGAAATCTACTTAACATTTTCATCAAAAGGAATACAGTATCATTATTTTTCTAGTTTTCAATATTCTGAGAATTTCCTTAACATTAAAACATTAAAATGTTTTTGTTAAGTAATAGTACACCTGGCTTTCCTAGTCATGGAAACAGACACTCCTCCTTACCCCAGGAAAATTCAGTACAAAATTTGGTTAAGCAAATGGAAAATGGTTATATGAACACAGAAGGAAAGATCAGTGTGAGATATATAAATATACATACACACACGAGTACTATTTATCTTTAATAGTGGGTTTATGTTATAATAAACAGAAAACAGTTCTATAATACAGCATTTATAATTCATTGTATAGGACATAAAATTTGGGGAATTTTGAGAAAGAACTGAAGGCACCAATTTATTATTTTGAGGAAAAGTGTCACCACCACTTTTTTGTAATGAACTTAAAGGGCACTTGAACCTGTCAGCTCTTTGTGTGTTTCGGTTCATGGTCTGTCTGTAGCAGGGAAACAAAACCTAGCTTCTGGACTCAAAATTACCAATTGATCAAAGCCCATGCTGTGTAACACTTACAATACAAAATTTCTTGTGGCCTGAGTAAATCTGTATAATTGGCAGATTTTAGATTGGCTCAATTACTTATTGCATTTCATCATTTAGCTTCATACTGACAGTAGGAATAAAATAGTAGGAGTAAAAATGTGTTCAAAATTCACTATGTACTAACTCTTCCTTTAGACTGAATTTTAACTCCTTCCCTCTCTCTTTCTGGAACTTTATTTCCATTAGCAAAGGTAATGTTCTTCTGGTAATAAGCTAATACTAATAGCCTGGCTGTTAAAATTATTTCAGTTACTTATCAATAATCAATTAAAGGAACACCATACACTATACTGTAGAAAAAAGTGGTACCAGTAGTCATGTGAAAATACAGATTACATTTTAAAATAGAATATTATCTGATAGAAAATGCATTCACTCTGTTACAGCCATTATGAAATTAGGAGATAATTTAATTTTATTTCTAGGGGCAAGAAGAAACATACTAATATTTTTCTTTTAACCTGGTAATTATAAGTACCTACTTTGTATGACAGCGATCCATTAAAGCAGGAATAAAAGCAGAGCAGTTCTAACAAAAAAGTCAGAAAACCTCCACTTTCTTCGACTTTGCAAGTGCAATTTGAAAATACATGGAAATTTAGATTAGCATAGCAAATGAACCATTGAAATAATGAATATTTTAGTGATATACCTCATAGATATGTACAAAATCATTAGTTTGAGTTTGTTGGTTTTTTTTTTTTTTTTGGTAATTCATATGCTTTTTGTGCTTCACATTCACTTTTTATTGTAATGCATGCATGTTTTACACACAAATTCATTGTTTTTAGTTTCCTGATTTATTTTTGACATAATTTTACTACATGTGGCAGGTATGAATGCATAATTGGAAATACCAATGCATTAGAAATCTACATGGAATATTGGTAAGGAATTGTGAGGCAATGCTTTTGTAATAAGGAGGTGTATCTCCTAGGTGATGGTGGCTGAAAAAAATATTTAACTTCTCCTTTGTTCTCTAATCTGGTCACCCACAAATTAGAGAACTACATGCAACCTGTCAGTTTACCTCGAAAAGGTGTTAATGGCCTGAGCTAAACTTGCCTAAATGTCAGGGTGAGGCAGAAGACTGAAATCACTGTTTGGTGGGAGAGAGAAAAAAGTCATGCCACAAGTGCTTGCTACTTTTCTTAACAAGTGATGGTCACCTATTGCTGTGGGAGTACTGGTGGTGGACATGGAAATGTGTTAGAACATGCCTGGAAAAAAAAAAAAAGTTGAAATAAAGCTGAAAATGATTGTAAAAAAACCCATGAAAATTGCTAGAAATACAGAGAATAAAAATATGTGGGTTTGAACTACTGAAGATATATCCATTAACTGACTATTAAACACACACAGAACAGTACAGTACCAATTTCAAGGACTGTTGGCAGACATATAGTTAACAAAAATGCTGCAGCTGCAATCTAAAAAGGAGAAACTGTGATTCTCAAATTTGTTCCTATATATATTTCCCTTTGTAACAAATCTGCGTAATGCACAAATCTGGGTAACGCATAAAATTACACAAATATTATACCATGAAACAAGAATACAGAAAATACTCTACATGGTCTTCAGTGTTTGCTTCTTGCACACAATATATTTATTAGTGGCATTTCATAGTCTATAGGTTAAAATACAGGTTATAAGTAACTGAAACAGCAATGCTCCTCCTCTGCTAAACTATCGTGCCTTTGGATAAAAGACAGCTCCTGCTCTGAGGGCTCTAATGCAAGACACTTCTGATGTTGTTCCTGGGAAACTTACACACCATAAAAGACAGAAATTCACAGTATGAGGATAATCTTTAAGGAATATTCTGCTTTTCCAATCTTTCCAACAAAAATCCCCTTTTATTCATATTATACTAAAGGCTAAATAGGCCCAATGTACTGACAGACATGTTTCCATGTGCATCTATTTCTTAAATGAAGAATGGGTGGGGCAGAGACTGTTTATTTTGTGGGAAGGCACATTTTAAAATGGTGAAACACTTTCCATGATTAGCTTAGTGTGCTGCAGAGAGCATTTAGTACTTTGCAGCCATAGAAGGTCTCTGGTACCTATAAAACCAGCCACCCCTCTATTTTTTTTGTATGTTATACTAATAAACATTTCATTATACATTGCAATATATATTAACTGGCTGAATGACAAAGCTCAGAGGATTGTGATCAGTCCACTTGGAGGCCTGTAGCTCGCAGTGTTCCCCAAGGGTCAGTGTTTGGTCCAGTCTTGTTTAGCATATTCATCAGTTACCTGGATGAAGTCATGGGGACACTTCAATCCCAAATGGGATTCCATCCCCCAGTGGAACAGAGTGTACCCTCAGCAAGTTTGCTGATGATACAAAACTGTGATGAGTGGATGACACACTGGAAGGCTCTGCTGCCGTTCACTGAGACCTAGACAGGCTGGGGAGTTGGGTGGAGGGGAACCTAATGAAGTTAGGAATCTAATCAGTGCACCACAACTGGAGTACTGTGCCCAGTTCTGGATTCACAGTTCAAGAGAGACAGGGACTGACTGGAGAGAGTCCAACAGAGGGCTAGAAAGATGTTTAGGAACTGGAGCATCTCTTAAAAGGAAAGGCTGAGAGCCCTGGGGCTATTGAGCCTGAAAAAGGTAAGACTGAGAAGGGATCTTACCAATGTTTATAAATATCTGAAGGGTCAAGAGGATGGGGCCAGTCTCTTTACAGTGGTGCCCTGTGATAGGACAAAGGGTAATGGGCACAAACTGGAACACAGCAAGTTCCACTTCAACGTGAAGAAAAACTTCTTTACTCTGAGGGTGACGGAGCCCTAGAACAGGATGTCCAGAGAGGCTATGGAGTCTCCTCCTCTGCAGATACTCAGAACACACTTGGATGCCTTCCTGTGCGAGCTGACCTAGGTGAACCCGCTCTGGCGGGGGGGTTTCGATTAGATGATCTGCAGAGGTTCCTTCTGATTCCTACCATCATGTGATTATGTGATTCGGTAATACTGCACTTAATGGAAAATGTTTTTTCTGAATACAGTAGTAAGGTCCTTAAACAAGCTCAGATTTTTGAGGCATTTTAATTTTATTCTATCTTCCTGAATCTTCCCTAAGACTTATGCTTTACCACAGTAAGTAAGCTTGTCTTTACACAATCCTGAAATATTTACTAAAATTCCTTAGTGGCAAATTAACAGTATTCTTAATTAGTATATTTTTAAAATCAGATAATTTGCCCAACACACATAATAATGGAACCAAACTAACTTCTCCTTTCTAACCACAAATAATAGCTAGTAATTATCTGCAAATGGAGTAGTGACCAACTACAGAGGAACAGAGTTTAGTATGATATATGATAGCAGTGTTTGAAGAGGTGCACATATACTGTTGCACATTGTGAAATACAAACAGCATTTCTTTTAAAACAGTTGAATATAAGAGTCCAGCAGGAAAACAAATAAATTTGAAAGGCTAATTGATGCTTTTTGGAAGTGCCATACACTACCATATTCTCATTTACTTAGCATTTACACAGTACTTTACATTTTTTAAGTGTTAGACAAATGCTGTTATCTAAAGGCAGAAAACAAATACAAAGTGAATGGGGATGAGATAAATGGCACCAGGACTGTAAAATGTAATGCAATTACTACAGAGAAAGACTAAGCACTTTAAAAATCAGCTAGCTATGTGTGAACTATAATGGAGGACCACATATTTTACAAGGGGAATGTACAGATATAAAATTATTACCAGTCATTAAATAGGTTTCTATGATCTTTTGATCATTTGACACAGGAGCTCTTAACTGGCTCCATGGGCTTAAAATGCCTCTAATCCTGAAGTTATAGGAAACACAGGAAACCACTTCAGCCATAAACAGTACCTTTCAGATGCTAATGCAAGCGAACTTTTAAAGAGTCATCAATCTTATACATCAATGTGGATTCCATGTTTTATAGACATTAATTCTCTAGTGCCTGTTAAATACATAATAAATGAACATAGATGAGGTAAAGATGCTGTAATTGCCACATACAGCCAATATGGCAAAGGAGGGGTTTTTCCAAATGGGCAGATCCAGAGGCCATGGCGAATCCCATCACGGACATGATGAGAAGTCCAGGATATGAACAACATCCAGGGAAGAAAGCACCATGAATCCTTAAGCCTGAAAAGGTGCATAATAAACTTCACTGTCAGAGCTGAAAAAGGAATCACAGTAGAACAATGAAGAAGTGGTCTCTGTGGAAGAGTCAGAGCAGCCTGCAGAAAAGAAAAATATAATTGGCAATGGCTACAATCATTACAAGAAAACAAACAATTCATGGATTTGTAGAGAATGGGCTTTGAAAAAATCAGTGGTGAAGTCTAAATGAGTCTTTTCCCTCTGCTCAATGAAGGTTATGTACCAACAGCAACACAGTGAGTAAGAGGAATTTTAATGTTAATTTAGAACTATTTAGTACCAATCTTTACCCAGATTTGGAGGTCTGATGCTTAAATTTTTCTTCATATAAATTTTAGACAGCAGGGTTTTTCATATAGCAAAACTGAGTACTCAATTTTAGCATAAGAGAACCCTATTTTGTAATTGCAGTAGTCACTAGGCTTCTGAAATGCTGTTACCCAAGTTCAGAGAGAAGGATACTGTTTTTTCACATTCTGTAACTAGAGGAACACTTACATCCCAGAGTTGCTCAAGAGACAGATGCGTTTTTCTATTTGGCAATATAAGCTGCTATACTCTTCCTCATAACATGCAAATTTGTTCACCTTTAGAAATCACCAGATGTTAAAAAAAAAACAGTACAAGCCTTTTCTGCATTAAACCCCCTAAAAAAGATGATCTTGGTTTAGGTAGATTTAGGGGGACCTCTACCATAAGAGAGATGAAAGATCAGACTGCAGTTACCAGTAGTATTTATTGACAACACGAATTACCTTTTCATTTGCCTACATGTTCAGTTAAGTGCACGATCTTACTGAAGTTCCTGCTCTTCCAGCTCCCCTCACACACTACAATGAGTAGCTGGAGACAGGAGACAACAATCACATGCTGGAGAGACCAAACAAATTCTGCTTTAATGCTCAAAGTGCTACCATGGAATTGATGTAACAACAGGAGCTCCCTCACTCATATTCTGTGATCCTTCACAAGCCTGACATCCTTAGTTTTGAGTTCAATCTATAAATCGGTGTTAAATTGTGTGTGCAAAGATTATCCTCCGATTCCAGAAGCCCTTCTGTGCAGCCCAGGTTGCGCTGGTCAGCACTGGCCCCTTAACCAGCTGTTATATATGTCTGCTGGTACAGTCATGTTTGCCACTGGCTGCATTCTCTACACTCTTAGAATTTGGGGAGTCTTAAGTAGCAAGCTGGCAATTTCTGCTTGTCTGTTCCGCAACGTAAGCATTTGGGCTACAATCCTGGAGGATGCTGGGGGCAGCACATCATGCTGTTCTTGTTTATCAGCAATGCTAGGTATGATGGTAAGGTGCAGTAACTTTCACCTGTACTGTTCCAGTACTATTCAATACATTCATCATATCAATGTATTCCAGTGCTATTCAATACATTCATCAGTGACCTGGATGAGAGAACAGAGTGCATTGTCAGGAAGTTTGCTGATGACGCAAAACTGGGTGGAGGGGCTGACACACTGGAAAGCTGTGCTGCCACCCAGAGACCTGGACAGGCTGGAGAGTTGGGAAGGGAGACATTTAATGAAATATAACAAGGGCAAGTGTAGAGTCTTGCATCTGGGGAAGACCAACCACAGGTACCAGTATAGGTTGGGGACTGACCTGTTGGCAAGCAGCATAGGAGAAAGGGACCTGGGGGTCCTGGTGGACAGCAGGATGACCATGAGCCAGCAATGTGCCCTTGCTGACAAGAATGCCAATGGCATCCTGGGGTGTGTTAGAAGGGATGTGGCTAGTAGGCCGAGAGAGGTTCTCCTGCCCCTCTACTCTGCCCTGGTGAGGCCACATCTGGAATACTGTGTCCAGTTCTGGGCCCCTCAGTTCAAGAAGGACTGCTTGAGAGAGTCCAGTGCAGAGCCACAAAGATGACGAAGGGAGTGAAACATCTCCCTTATGAGGAAAGGCTGAGGGAGCTGGGGCTCTGTAGCTTGGAGGAGACTGAGGGGTGACCTCATTAATGTTTATAAATATGTAAAGGGTGGGTGTCAGGAGGATGGAGCCAGGATCTTCTCAACAATGTCCAATGATAAGACAAGGGGCAATGGGTGCAAACTGGAACATAGGAAGTTCCATGTAAACATGAGGAGGAACTTTTTCACTGTGAGGGTGACAGAGCACTGGAACAGGCTGCCCAGGGGGGTTGTGGCATCTCTTCCTCTGAATACATTCAAAACCCACCTGGACGTGTTCCTGTGTAACCTGATCTAGGTGATCCTGCTCTGGCAGGGGGTTGGACTGGATGATCTTTTGAGGTCCCTTCCAACTCCTAATATTCTGTGATTCTGTGAATAGCCACAGAACTGTTCACAATTTACCCACAACACTAAAGTTCCTAACACTAAATTCCAAAGATACTAAGCTAGCAATTTAATAGGTTTTTACAAATATTGCAATTTTTAAATGTGAAAAAATTTTAAATAAGTTATTTATGGACTATTTACTACACAAACAGATAAACATGTTACCTTTAATGTTTTCATTCTTATGTGAAAAGTGTTGTCTGACACACTGTTTTAATTAAAAACTTGACAAAGGTAACACAGTCATGTTTCTAAATCTTTATTTTCCAGATAACTCACATTTTACTACCTATATCAACTGTCACCATCAACATCTGCATGCTCACATAAGGATACAATCTACTGTTTTCATATCTGTAAGAGAAGCTTTTTCATCAACACAACTAGTTACTTGTTCAAAAAAGGTTAGATTTGTAATTCCTTTATTTGGAATAAATATCATAAAATCATTTTGGTTGGAAGAGATTTTTAAGATCAAGTCCAACCATTAACCCAGCACTCCCAGGTCACAACTAAACCATGTCCCTCAGCAGCACCTCTGGGGATGGTAACTCCACAACTTTCCTGAGTAGCCTGTTCCACTGCTTAACAAATCTTCAGTGAATAAATTTTTTACCAATATCCAAGCTAAACCTCCCCAGCACAACTTGAGGCCAATGTCCTTCTTGTAGCAAGGGGCCCAAAACTGAATGCAGTATTTGAGGTGTGGTCTCACCAGTGCCGAGTACAGAGGTACAATCACTTCCCTTGTCCTGCTGGACACATATCATTAATGTCAGACCCTCCTTTAGCAGACCAGATTATTCCATAGATAAAATCTACTGAAAAGATGATATATCAAATATTTGATTTGGGGAGGAATAACACCAGGCACAGGTCAGGGGTCGTCCTGCTGGAAAGCAGCTCCATGGAGAAAGACCTTGGAGTCCTAGTGGATAGTAAGTTCTCCATGGGACAGCAATCTGCCCTTGCAGCTAGAAAGGCCAGTGGCATCCTGGGATGCATTAAGAAAACTGTGTCCAGCAGACCAAGGAAGGTTCTCCTCCCCCTCTACTCTGCCCTAGTTGGACCACACCTGGAATACTGTGTCCAGTTTTGGGCTCCCCAATTTAAGAGAGACAGGGATCTATTGGAAAGAGTCCAACAGAGAGCTAGGAGGATGATTAAGGGACTTGAGCATCTCCCCTATGAAGAAAGACTGAGGGAACTGTGGCTATTTAGTCTTCAGAGGAGAAAATGGAGAGGGGACCTTATTAATGTCTATAAATATCTGAAGGGTGTCAAATGGAAAGGGCCAATCTCTTTTCTGTAGTGACTGGCAATAGGACAAGGAACAATGGGTATAAACTTTAGTATAGACATGAGGAGGAACTTCTTTACTCTGAAGGTGACAGAGCACTGGAACAGGCTGCCCAGAGAGGTTTCAGAGTCTCCTTCTCGGAAGTCTTTCAAAACCTGTCTGGATCTGTTCCTGTGTGACATGCTCTGGGTGATCCTGCTTTGGCAGGGGGGTTGGGCTCGATGATCACTAGAGGTCCCTTCCAACCCCTAACATTCTATAATCTATGATCTTTACAAATCATTTTCCCTAGAAGATTTTCCTTTTTGCTTGGGAGCAGGAAGGACAAAAACAAAAGAAGAAAAAGCAGACAGACAACAATTCATTACACCCCTACAGGAAAGCCGAGTTGAGGAATTTACTTCCATCCCCTTCTATTTCTAGAACCTACACTAACATGCCACCTTTAATGTATGTTACATATGTGCAAGCATTCCTTTAGCTTTGATGTTGCAAGCATAGTGCTCTATGTCTACAACCACAGACTCTAATTCCACGGAGGACAAATCATAACACTGTTTTCTTACACCACCAGCTTAATAAACTGGACATCTTTCAATCATTAACGCTTTCTTCATGGAGTCCCCTAATCAATTCTATATGAATGTGATGTGCAGACACCCTATTTATACCAATTATCTACTAGGCAGCTTATTATAGACAAATCTATTCATATTTTTACTAATATAATAATCATTTCATTATAATCATATCCCATAGTATGACATATGCTGTAACTTCTAGCTCTTTGCAAGCATACCTACTGAAAATTACCAATGTTTCCATAAGTTTAACTTAATTCATGAGCAAGGAACAACCAGGTCAAAAGAATGTTTCCCAAAGCAATCCACACATACCTATGAAAGTGTTGTTTCAAACAACATAAGCTACCATGTGTATACTTAAATCATTTTATTCATAATATATATATATCAATGTCAGCTTTATTTTTAGTTGAGGCCATTATCTCAAGAAAGAATACACTCCTAAACTACGTTAATGACATGAATGGCATTCCATTATATAACCATTAGCTGTAAAAGCAGTACAAAATTACACTTTTGTCATTAAAAATGGCCTTGTCCAGAGCTACCATGGTGACAAAACGTTGATGTAAAAGGTTGCAGCTCCACTACAAGGATCTATTTTTCTACAAAATATTGAAAAATATCAAGTGCATCAAGAGAAACACAAAAGGTCTGAAAAGAAACAAAAAAATGCATGCATTAAGAACATGGTGGTTT
>JANHGN010002209.1:0-18800 GCA_024605025.1 Megaceryle maxima
TTGGTTTGGTTTTGTTTTGGTTTTGTTTTGGTTTTGTTTTGTTTTGTTTTGTTTTGGGGGGGGGGCATGGGGGGGTGTTTGTTTGTTTTTTAGTTTATCTTATGGTAAAAATTACCAAGAATAAAGGGATTATCCCCAAGGCACTACATTTGGGAATCCCACCCCAAAAGGCAAAAGGAATGGCATGACATTCTTAAATGTTGGGAGTATTTGCTGCTCTTGAAGATGTTAGCTAGTATGTTCTTCAGCATATTTTCCTTTCCTTAAAAAAAAAACCAACCAAAACAACTCATCATTGTTTTATGTCTTTAAATAGTCTGTGTTCCAAATTTGTTCCATATTTATGTTCTAAAACTGAAATGAGTGGCAACAGATGATTCCAGTAAAGTTCAGATATGAGATTCAAGGGAATAGTTCATTAAAAGTACATCAGGCACTAACACTCATAGCTTAGGGGTGATCTCTGTGCACAAACACAATTACAAAGCCAGATCTGAATAACGGATGTTTCAAATTTCCAAGGTTTTGGTTAACAGCACTTATTATATGTAAGCAATATTAAAAAAATGTTCAGAGTTCTAGGACAAAGTGTTCTCTTAAAGAGAGAATAAATCACTGCCAAGTTTTATTAGTACTTTGAAAAGACTATAAAATCAATTTAAAACAACATTTATAGTCTATTCAAAAACTTTTCAGATATTATTGTTACAGTGTAGTTGATCTATTTACAAGTTCTCCATCTTAAATATTGAGGTGTTTTTGCCTGTTTGTCCACTGTCACAGAATGCAGAGTTGTTGAAGGAATGAAGACTAAAGATGAGAACTAAGATATGATTAAAATAGAAGCTTCTCTCAAAACTGACAGTTGTGATAAAAAATGGTAAGCTGAGCTAATTCAAAAGAGGTCTCTGTGATGACCTCAATTTTATGATGTGCTGACTCTCCAGGTAATTAAAAATGGCCAAAGACCCACTGAATGTGATTGAATCTGGCACATCACAGATGTTTCCTGTATGACTGTCTTTTTCAAATTACTTTAATTATATTATTAAATAACTTACTGTATTATAAATTTTTACTCTCATGATAACACTATTCACACCACTGTTGTAAAAAATCCAGTTAGTATTTTTATTTTGAACATTTTCAAAGAATTATCTTCCAGGATAAAATTTGCCATGCCATTCTTTCATATAGCTCAAGTAAACTTTTTTTTTCAATATGCAGAAGCATAGAAGGACTTCAAGTAACTGGAATTCTTCACGACATGATATTCATGGTGTCCACTTGTTCTGTGTGAAAAGAAACACTCAAGTGAATAGATGTTCCTGACAAGCAGGTCATACCCTTCCTCTCTTATGATTCATTGTGGCTGAATATGCCACTCATCAGATTCCTCACAGCTGAAGTATCACAACTGCACACACAGGCTGAAGGAGAGGGGAAAATGTGAGTAGTGACAGTGCATATGTACAATATATCTTGGAAGAATTACTGCTATCAGGAAATGCTTCCCTTTCTTCTTCCAATGTTTGCCACATGCATATCCTTCTCATGGCTGACTCCAGTTTCATGCCTCCCCACCAGCTCCCTTGACATATGTGAGTAGACAGGTATATAGCTGAAAGATAAAGTAAGGGATGCTCTACCCAGCTCAACATTACCTCTTAAACCAGTGACAGCAGAATCATAAACTTAAAAATAGAGCTCCAGGTGGACATCTGTAAGGTGTCTATAACCTGCTTCATAAAAGCAGCAGAAAGAACTCCTATTGGTTTGAATGTGTTAAGTGACATTTCTGAAAAATGGAGGTTTTAGGAAGAAAATCAGCCTCCTAAGTGGCTTAAGTGAAAGTCAGTTTTGCCAGTGGGCAGAAGTGTGGCATGTCTTCTCGGGGAGATCTTACATGGCAAAAAGACCACTAACATCAGCTCATGGATATCCTCTCCTCCTGTTACTGATCTATCTAACTATCTGTCACTTACTGGTTTCAGAGACCAGCAGTTCTTTCGAACAGGAAACGTGTTGAAAGTGATCAGAAGATGTGGAAACAGGCTCACTAGGAGACTTGAGTCGCTGTTCCCACTGGTCACCAAACCTCAGGAGGGAAACATCTTCTGTGAGAGCAGGAGAGAGTCCCTCTGAAGACTCAGAATTAGAGAAGGCACGATGATCTAATCAGCAGAGGTAAGTTTATCTCCTAAGGTTATGTGATCCATACTTAAAATGGTAGATATGTCCTGCAGGTGAAGCACTACAGTCTGTAAGCTAAATTGCAATCACCAAGATTTTGCAAAAATACAAGTGCACACAAATAGCTAGCAATGCAGGATGGAGAAAGCAGATTGTACTTGGAAAATTCTTTTCACTTTAGGATTAATACTTTCAAGTAAAATCACTGCTTAAAAGATGACAAGATGTGAAGTAATACCAAAGTCTTTGTTAATATTTTTAAATATCCGAGTCAGAAATTCTTCTGAAAAAGTGATAAACATGATGTCCTCTACTGTGTGATTCTTCTAAACTATGCCTTTTCACAGATTTGAATCCATCAGATGAATGGAAAGAAATTCTTGAAGTTTCCAAAAGAAGTATCTGATGATGTTGTTTGTTAACCTGAGTGCAATAAAGTATATGAATGTAAATTTATATCTAGCAAATTAACGCCAGGGCTCATAAAATCACACTGCGGTAGAAATAACTCAGTAGTCAGGGAGCAGAGATGCTTTACAAATACTGAATCATAATCACAGACTTATTTTTCTGTTATGTGATTCATTTTCTTCTGACTGACTGGGCTTGTGATTTGCATAATGAATGCAAATAAAAATCACTGTACTTCAATTAGTCATATGGTATTTTTAGGAAATTTGCATGTAAGCATTAATATTACAAATATGATTAAGCAATGATTTAACAAATGTTTTTACTCTGGTTGGCTTTCATACACCTCTTTCTAGATTTCCTTCATAATTCTTACTCATACAACCCCAAAACTTCAGTTGCCAGACTTTGTCTTGTTACACAGTTTAACTCTTGCAAATACTTTAAGTGGAAAAGGAAATTATATTGTCAATGGCAAATGGAAAGGATAAAAGTAAGTCTTCATAGAGAATCAGAAAGAAGGAGAAGCCATAAAAAAGTGGAGTATTGAATGCCACAGAACAGAAGTAAAAATTAAAGAGGACATATTTACTCTGAATGTATAGATAGGGAGGTCCATCAGCAATCCAGCAGTACAGTAATTTACCATAAACAAATACCTCCAAGATATATAATTATGCTCTCAAATTACCAATATTCTATAGCATGCAAGTAAGAAGCTAGTGAATATATATATTTTATTCTTTTAAGTATGGGACATAGGTATTTAATTAAAAGATGAAGCTATGTTTCTTAAATGATATATTTAAAGTTTTAGTGAATGCCATCTGTTTAAAATACATCTGTTTCCCTGGGAAACATGGAAATCTTTTCAGAATATACCTACAAGCCTTTAAATACACCCATATTCAGATAACATTTTATATATATATATTTGTAATCATACTGTGTCAAAAGTTGACTCTCTGGAACAGTGACTTCATTCCTGCTACAATGCATTTCAAATGCAAGAATGGGGGAATGATGTAGGTCACTTTTGAATTTGGATGTAAACCCTCAGTAAAAGAAGTGGCAAAATACCATAAACTGACTGTGTAAAAGTGATTTCCCACAGAATTTGTGCTCAGAAGGCACAGTTGCTGGCTGTCAGACATCCATATATGGCAAATATGAGAGCAAAGCAAGTACTCGTTTATGATCATTATATTCATTGTCCATAGTATACAGTTAGTTAATAAGTGAAAAGATGTCACTTTTGTAAGCGCATTTCCTAAGTTTGGGAAATGTGAATGCTCAGTTCAGAAACACTGTTTTGAGATTTGAAGTGTTTTGCTCATCCATTGTTTTCCCTTAGAAAATTGCAAGCCACGTAAATGACAAGAAGTGAACAGTATCAAAATGGCCAAACTATGTTATGTGTTATGTAAGGATATAAAATAGAAAAGGAATAGAATAATATGCTAAATAATATTCTAGACTGTTAAAAATTATCAGGAAAATGTTAGTATCAGGCTAGAAAAATGCCTAAATTGAGACACTGGTTTTCACACAGAGATTGGTATTTGATAATTGCATCTATAAAAGGGTGTGTGCGCTGGCATGAAGCTCTGGATAATATCAGAGTAGGCTACTTCCAGTACATAATATGGAACCTGGGAAGAAATTTGCTTTTAGGCAATTGCTATAAATGCCTCTGTCTACAGCTGCTAGTTCCATTAGTTCCTGTTATAGATTTCCCACCTGCATTTTGGGTCACAAGATAGATGCCTGAACATAAGCTTCTATAATTCTGTTTAAATTCCTTCTTTTGGAAAGCAAGGTACCTGGTTTCCATTAAAACTTTGCTGTGACCCAGTTAGAGGTGGCAGCTAAATTCTATGGAAGCCCCAGGATCAAGGCAAATTCTCAATGTGACAAATACCAAGTTCTCAACACATCAAAGTACAAAGGCTGTGGCCACTTTCATGGAGAGCCATGGAAGAGGTAACATTTTCTATCTTTTTATAACAGTCTAAATAATATATAAAATATATATTATAATAGATATTATAATATGTATAATGCTGTATTACATAGAAAGAGTCCTCTCGATTTTGCTGTTCAGCAAGGAATTATGAAGCATCAGTTCAATTCCCTCCTTAGCTTGAGGGGAATGAAACCTGTATCCATTACCTCTGTTTACCAGGCTACAAAATAGCATGGCAGGATTAAAGAGCTGGATTTTGGCAATCCCTATGTTGAATGTCAGTCATTGCACAACCAAGTAATCCCGCAAGAAACAGCAAATAAAGAGGGGGTGAACTAGTGGTCAGGACATTAATCTGCTTATTCTTCAAGGATTACTTTTAAAATCGTAACTGAAACCCCCTGATTTCCTCCTACTCTTGGCTGAATGCCCTAAATACAAGAGTAACTTGGGCTTCCTCTTGCTTGCTCTGCTGTGGTCCCATGACAATACAGAAGAACAGGTTCAGCCAAAGGAGAGGACATGTGATCCAGCAGATAGAAGCTTGTTGCCAAAGAAGCACTCCTGCACCTGGATGGTCTGTAAGCACTTGACTATATCAGTCACCTGAACTGCAGAGAATCTAGACATATTTCTGTTCTAATTACAGCTGGTTAATTTTCACCACGTACCTCTTCAGTGGTGTTTGTCTGAGGAGGAAATTTCCTGGATATATCCAGATCTGCCCATTGACTGTAAACATGCCACAGAGAAGTTTGTTGGACACTTATTAAATGCAAGAATCTGTTTTTAGGTCTCCACTAGGTCCTAAATTCTTAACAAATTTTGTAAATGAAAACTAGGTATCTTATTTAGATATAAGAACTCTAGAAAAGGAATTAAGAAGTAGGCAATGTTATTTTAAACCTAAGAAAGTTTCAATTTTGAAATGTAGATTTTGTTGTTAAAATTCTTCCTACCTGTTGGAAGTAAGCACAAGCACATCTTTTTGTTATGGCTGTCATGAATTCAATCTATTAGATTGAAAAGGACTCCATATGTTTCCTTCAAATTATGGAGTGAAAAGACATTTACTGACCACGGTATAATTGTATTCCTCTGTCTCCATTACTTAGCTATAAAAAAAGGTATGTTCTAACACACATATCCTTTGTTTCCAGAAAAGCAGTCTATCTTGAAATGCAGCTTTTAGAGAGGACAGCCAGCATAATGTGTAATTCAAAAGGCCATTTGTGTCAACTTTGTTTGCGATCCTGCCCTAAATCTGAATGACAGAGCATGAATGTGGCCTCTGTCCATACAACACAATCTGAAAAGTTATGAGTGCTAAACAGCTTTCTAGTCAGCTCCTTGAAACATGCAACCAAATTTGAAGTGGATGGGTTTTCTTGAAGCAGTATTCCCTATATTTACTGCTGCAAAGCGTGGCACTTTATATCATATTCATTCAGCATATCACATTCACATGGCACAGCACAACCACTGAAAGAAAAATAGAGGTAAAAATAGCAGAAGATTAATAGATGGTGAAAGTATGGAGATAAGACTTGAGATGAGCAAATAGGTTATACTGCCTGTAACTTTGTACTCACTACCTTAATCTGGGAAGGAAGCATATTCAAGTAGAAAATAGAGAAGTATTTAAAGTATTACTTAAAATTGCATTTCAAATTTTCATATTAAAGTGTTTCTCAGTAGGTAGATTCTTGTATTTAACAGTGTGGAATGAAACAGAATATTTATAAAGCGTAACAAAATAGCCATTCATTTTTAAACTTGTCTGAGCTCCTTCACGACTGAATGCATGAATTTCATTTAAGATTACCCTTGAAAGTAACCTAATTTTTAGCAAGAGCTTTGTAAACTGGTCTTTTCTGCCTGCATCTTAAGTTATCTGCACTGCAGACAAGTGCAATTGCTTCTTGATCCTCCCCAGAAGCCCTCCATGGAATCATTGTCATATTTGCTTTTAGACTTGATTACGGTAAAGACAGAAAAAAAACCATACCAAAACAACAAACGTTTTTCTTAGTGTTAAGCTAACTGAGTTTCTAGTGCAGGTGTTTATCAGCTCTGTATTTATGCCAAATACTAATGTCAGTCATGAGTGCCACTGTTGATGTGGCCATGTAGGCACTTTCTTGACATTATAATAATTATTAGCAAACTTCTGTAAATTCTGGAAGAATCTGTACTTCCTGCTATTTTAAGCCAATTAAAGATAGAACCGAATGGGATTTTAACTATTGCACTTGAGTTCTGCTCAAGTCATAGCAACATTCTAGATCAAAACGTATTTATAGTTGACATGGTAAAAATCACAAATGAGATAAGCCACAAGGTAAACTCATCCATTCAGGAGAACTTTACAAACACTTTTAATTAATCTCAACGTTTTCCTCCAAGTGATATCCTATTTCAAACACAGATTAAAAATGTATAATAACAATAGTTGTATTTAGTCTGAAACAGTGTATTTGTTTTTAAATCAAGTGCAGATAAGAACTGAAAATGTAAAATGGCATAATTGATGTAGGATAAAATTATTAGCTTTAAGTCTATTATTAATTGATGATGCATTTGAAGTAAAGTAACAACCCCAGAAAATAATTAAAATTTGCAGAGAGCTTTGTGACTTTGTAACATGCAAAACTTGATGTCCTACTTTATCAAAATTGAGATAATAGGAGAAAATGATAAATTTACAACATAATGAATGTCCTTACAAAGACAGACAACATTCACTACAATGCAGAATCCTGCATATTGGTCAAAGTCTGTCAAATCCAAATTCTACCATAGTAGAAGAAACACATTTTTGAAAGTGGACACCAGCATGTTAAAACTAATGTTAAGCTCAGTTGGTCTTCAAATGCAAGCACAAGGTACCTTACTGCAAGTAAATGTTAAATATCAAGGAGAAAATTAAAGAAGTATCTTAATAGTCTCCTCATTTCCCATTCTCAACTTGGAAATTCAGTTACCAATTCAGTCATACAGTGTTCTCAAAAGCTTTAAACTACTTTCACTACTCTCTAACAGTTAACACTATTGGAGAAGAAACACTATGTAAAGAATTTATGACATAAAGTAGCAAACTGACAAGGTATGAAGGGAAGGAAATACAATTGTTAAAAAGATCCTCCTTCATTTCAAATCTGTCTTTGAAATGGCTTATAAAAATTAAACATAACACACTCATGAACGGAATGTAATTTGAGTTTATTACTTCATCATGAACAGCATATTATAAACTAATTTGGGACACTCAAAATTACACACAATAATACACAAGGAAACACTTGAATTGTTGAAACTTCCAGAATTAAGGAGCTCTGAAACAAAGTACTTTATATTTTCTCACCCCAAATTGCTCTTTAACCAGAAAGAGCCTTGCAGATTTCCAAATTTTTCATATTAATCTGTTTCCTTAGATTGATACTAGTTTCTAAAAAAATTTGACTAATTAAATGTTGATGACGTGCTGCAGACAAGCAACTTCTATTGTAACATACTAGAAAAAGTCATACTATTTTTTTTTTAGTGTTTCAAAACTAAAAAATAGAAGTTTACAGAAAAACCTTCCACAGTATATTATGTGACTTTAAATATTCACCATCAGCAATAAATCATTCATAGCATATTTCAAAATTGCAAAGCAATGTATAATTTTCCTTCAAAAGAGTAATTTGTCATGTAAAACGGGAAAAAAGTTAGTAGTAGTTCTGTAAATGTGGTTGAAAATTCTGTGTTCAGAAAAATGTGAATATAGAAAACAACATTTACTTATTAGATTTGGGTTTATGTACAAGTTCTTACCTAAGGTGTTTAAAAGCTTCTGCCTTCACAAGAGGTGTTTCTACAGAGTGTTCAAAAAGCGCTCCTTCAGGGCCTGCATAAAAAGAAATACTGTATCGTAAAAGTTCAGTTGTAAAAGGATAGCAACAGTGATTTATATGGCCACTTTGATAGCAGAAATTAAGATAGGAAAACATATATTAATAAGACAAGATATAGCTACAGTCCTACTATTACAGTATTGATTGGAACACAACTGACAGGTAAAAAGTACAGGTGCAAATTCTTTAAATGAAAGTCTAAATTCTTAAAATGAAATCTAAAAAGTCTGAAGACAAAGAAATTTTTAACTGCTTGGAACAATAAAATAAATAAAAAAGATTTTTACGGTGTAACTTCCACTAGAGTTAATAGAGATTTAGACTATGTTATACATAGCAACAATTCTGGCATGTAGTTTCATCAAAGATTTCCCCCTACTTTTAGGCAGATGTTGTTGAATATAAAATGGTAATTATAAACATAAAATAGAAATGACTATGGGATCAGATAGTTTAGAATCACAGAATCACAGAATGACAGGGGTTGGAAGGGACCTCTGGAGATCGAGTCCAATTCCCCTTCCAATACAGGATCACATATGAAGAGTTTAACTCTTCAAATAAGTGCAGTTTCATCCTATTGAGGAAGAAACAGCGGGCATCCAGCCTCACCAACTGCGTCCCTGTTGGACTTGAAAGTTCTCAAGCACCAGCATTTCTGCCCTCCTGAGGACTAGCATCTCTGTAGTATTACCAGCTCATTGTCTTCTGCCTTCACTGGGATCAGGGAACTAGCTGAAGTAGTACAAAGTCTCTCATCAACAGAGATGGCTCAAAACCACAGCTAAACACCACCAGCTGCAGCAAGGATGGCCTCTTACCTTCCATTCATTTGCTTTGTGAAGGCACTCATTCAAAACTGGGAAGGCCTTAGGCTGAGTGATCTTCTCCATCTTAAAGGATTCACACATTTAAGCACTTTTCTGGTGAATATGTGGCAAGGGAATATATTTTAATAGTTAGGATATTACTCAATGTGGCTTTTCTGGCTTCTTTTTGTATTAAACCAGAATGCAGTTACCCTCAGGAAAGAATTCTGGTCTGTAGAAAGCCCTAAGTCAGGCTTTGGACTCCATCTACAGAAACAAACTCTTAAGACCCCTCTTGAGCTGCTGGCGGGTGAATATGCATGCATGCATATGTGTGCTTATTTAAATATTAATATTATCAAAGTTAGCATATTAAATGCAAATATACATGTAAACAAAAGAAAACCATTTGGGTTGTTTTGGTGTGTTTTCTGCCTGGAAAACCTGATGATCTCAGGATGAAAAAGTGTAAGTGCATGTAGAATCAGGCAGAGGGAAGGAAAGACAAGGGAAAATTGATGGTTAGAAAGTACAGTTTATATGGTATAGATGTGGTATTAGATGGTGTTAGATGTGGTATAAAGGGAAAAGGATAATAACAAATAGTGGGGAAAACCACTATAAAAAACACTAATTAAAAATATTGGGGGAAAAAGTGACATCAAGAGATACCATTAAAAATTAATACCCTGCTGAGCCAGCTGACAGGAAGACTCACTTCATGAGGGCTGGGGACAAGTTCTCAGTATGTCCTAAGGAAGCATGAAATGTGCTGCTTTTAGAGAATAGCTCTATCTCAAATTGTGATTACCTATAATGAAATGAAGTGCACAAAATGTAAGAATTAACATACTAAATCACTTCATCACTTCAAGAAAGCATGGATTTCTAAGCTTCTGTTTAAAAATTATTTTGCTGTTGATATCCTCCTCATCAATTTAAATAGATGAGTCTTTCTCGTATCTGCTAACTGTCACAATTATAAGACTTGGTGCTAAAGATCTGCTGCTCATTCTATACGTATTTAGGGAATTTTACTTTGGACCAACTCTAGTCTCATCCTGTGGACTTAAATCATATTTGCAGTTTTGATGAAGTAAATGCATTCTTGGAGTCCATTTCTCAGTTCAGTTTCATCCAAAAGGAATCCACTGTATTCATTCCCCGACCCCACCATGTTATAAATCAATGAGATGTGAGACCTGTCAAAACATCAGATCTATAGCAAAACTGCAGTCCCGATGGAACAAAATTCTATTATGGATGCACATTTTGGCTTGATGACTGTGGAAGGCATTTTTTAATTTCTCTTATTTTCCACTTTCTTTTTCTTACTCATCCACGCGTGTCCTATACCAACATATGTTCTATGGTGTGCTTTTCCACTTGAGTATGGTTTGGAATCCTTTCCCTCTTCTGTTAGACAGGTGTTAATTTTTTTTTTCAGCAATTTTCAATACCAGCTTAGCTGTACTGTGTCATAGAACGAGGCATAATGAATATACAAGTGAATTCCCATTCTTAGATAAGTTGCGTAGTTTCTTGTAATGCCAGTTGTATGAATCTGCGTATTTTGAAATTTCATGCCTTGTCACACTGCTGCATATCCTTACATATGATGGCCACCGTGGTAGAATCTGGCTTTGTGACAATTTCTTGTTATCTAAATAACAGTGTCACATACTGAGGATCTTGGTGCACTTTCTGGATACAAGATCCTTTTCCATCTTGTTTTAATGTCTTCTGTAAAAAAGCTGATAGCACTGCTATTCTGGATAACAAGACATGTCAGCTATCACCCGTCTTCTTCCAGTTCTCTGAAGGAGGCCCCAGCTCCTTCTTCCTGATTAGGTGGTCTGCAGTATACAACCATCACCATGTTGCCTGTGTTGATCTGCCTTCTACTCCTGACCCATAAGGTCTCAGCTGGCTCTTCATCCATCGCAAGGCTGAGCACCATACATTCACACTGCTCTCACACATAAAGGGCATCTTCTCCCTTGCCTTTCCAGTCTGTTCTTCTTGAAGAACCTCTATTCCAGTAACATATTTTGAGTAGCACATTTATAAAGCACCATAAGTGTTTGCATGTTATAATGTGACATTATTGTAGATACAGTCCTCAGATTGAAAGCACTGAAACTGGAACAGCTGTCCATGGAACATAATGGTATGACACTGGTTTACTGCTATTACAAATCTAGTCTTATGTTTGCATTTTTACAAATGTCCCTGCTGTATCTGTGTATAAAAATCCCATTGCTTTATTTAGTCCACGTGCTATAAAACATATAGTTTCAGTTATTAGAAAGATTAGGGAAGGAAATAATCACTTCCATTAATATTTTGCAAAAGTAACATTAATGGCTACTCACATATGTTTCTAAAACTCACCTTGTGAGTTTTGTCTCCACATTAGACATCACCAGTGAGGACAGACTGTGAAAAGCTCTACTCTGTGCTCTGCCTGATTTTCATACAATCCGTATGTCATCTTTAGAAATCCATTCATATTCACATTGTTCGCATTTGGTGGTATAAAAATGATTAGTGTTCTTTTGCATTTGAGATGTAGCTTGATAAGATTATAAAATAAATTATATGACCTACATGTCTGTCTCTAAAAAGAATATGCCTTTTAGTCCAGCTTTTACAGTTTTATCAAGAATTGGGCTTGTTGCATAAAAAATGTCCAGATATCCACAGAGAGATGTCAGAAAGAGGAACCTGGCAACACTGACTGAAAGAAGGGGAGAGATTTGTGAGGCCTGAGTGCAACCATGGCTGATGAAGCCTTGCTTGAAATAAAGCAGAACCTTATTTTAGAGATCTGCTTCTGACTTTTGGTTGGGATGGCAGCTCCCTTGATCTAAGCACCACTGTGGCTCAAAAACAAGGTAGAGAGAGCAGAGAGACCAAACTACCCTGAGAAGCCCAACTGTAATACTAGTTCTCAGCGTGTGCAAACCAAAAGCATTGAAGTCATCACTGAACCCCATCCATTACATAATTTTAATAAAAAATAATCTTTCAAAATGTGTTTATAAAACAGCATTGTCATTGGAGCATTCCTTCCTCGCTGCAGGAGATTAAAGCCCATGCTTAGCAGTGAACAACTCTGGGAATCTCACCCTTTCCTCTCTGAAGGTGAAGCATGAAAAAGGATGAAAGCAGGTAGTGGGAGGCAGAGCTTCACACTGCTGGCAGATATCAAAAGTGCTTGCTCCCAGCTGTCCTTTCATGCTGGGAACCTAACACTTTGTATAGTATTACACAGAGCACTGTCATGGGAGGTGGGACCACAGGACTGAGATCCCCTGGGCCAAGGAGGGAATTCAGCCCAGGTCTGCCACTTCCTAAAGTGGACACACTGCTCTGAAAAGAAGGTGATTGTTGGTCTCTTTTCCTAAGTAATAAGTGAAAGAATGAGAGAAAATGATGACAGGTTGCTCCAGGGCAAGTTTGGATGGATATTAAAAAAATTTTCTTCACTGAAAGTGTTGTCGGCATTGGAAGAGGCTGCCCATGAAGTGGTGGAGTCACCATCCCTGGAGGTTTTTAAAAGATATGTAGATGTGGTACCTAGGGACATTGTTCAGTGGTGGACTTGTCATCGTTAGGTTAAAGGTTGGACTTCATGATCTTAAAGGTCTTTTCCAACATAAGTGATTCTATGATTCTATAAGGACAGGTAAGTGGTAACAGAGATAGTATCACTTTCATGGAAATAGGGGCTTAAGGGAAGGAAACCAACAGGAAGCATCAGTGTTAATGTTCTAGGGAGATGCCTGGTGGTGATGAAAGAGGGAATGCAAGGGCTTATTTGCATATTCTAGAGCTGTCATCTCTAAGCAAGAGTAAAACCTGTGAGAAAAAAATCTTCATCAAACAGCATTACATTTGAACAGTATGACACTAAGATAAAAATAACTTCAGGGCAACTTTTTTTTTTAAATTGTCCTAAATTGATTTTTTATCTTCATTACCGACTTTATCTTTTAAACTGTAAATAAATAAAGTTAATTATTATATGAATATAATGTAAGTTAATCCTAAAATACACAAGATCAAGATACTAATTTTCTTAATAAGAGGGTTGAAGTCAGTAAGGTTCATTAACACCACTATATACCCTCTCAAGCAAGGACTATCTGCCTCTTCAAAGTTTAAAATAATTTTTATTCATACCCTCAAGCTTTCTAATTGTCCCCTACTTAACTTACCTTCTGAACAGTAGTGTTTAAATTAAACACACATCTCTACATTGCACTTCAGTGTTAGCTATTCAAACTGAAAACCTTTCCATAGAACAGAGCATGAGAAAATCACTGACAATGCTCAGCAAATACTTTAAGAGAGTATGAAAGACAAGCAAGCAGAAGGACAAGTAGTAAACTGGAAAAAAGGTGATATGTTTTTCCATAACAATACTAATGTCCCGTGCCCTGACAGCTTTTCTTTGGGAAGACTACGGGGTAAGCAACTTCATTCTATTAAATTCTTACCTACGCATCACCAAAATATTCCCTGATACAACAGCATGAGATGTGTCATAATTTGCAGTTGTTAAAAATGTTTTCTATGTAGTACTTGAGACCATTTTATATCTGATGAATGCTAATTATTTTTCTGTTGTATATAATTTTATTTACTTTAGCCTGTTTTCTCCCTCCTGTGGACAAGCTTCCAGCTGGTAAATTTGCAGGGCAGTCAACAGAGTGGAAAACAGGACTCATACAGCCATGGACTCCAGCCACTTGTGCAGGAAGATTCTGTTTCAAGCCAGTGCTGTAACTTCACTTCTTCTGCCATAACAATATTGTTAGTTGTAAAGCAATCATCTCTTTGCCTGACATTACACTGTTACATGGTGGGTTTCACTGTCACCAGTACCAACTGAATATATAAAACCCTACCAGAGCAAACTGCTGTTTGATACCTCCATAGCAGCATATTAAAGAGGATGTAATTGGAGTACATGCTCCTTCAGGTAGCATTAATTATCATGAAGGGTTAAGATGAGCTTTGGTTTCATACACTTAAGTGTCTATAATGTAGGTGTCACAGATGAGATAGAGGCAGAATTTAGTTGCCTAATCACATGTACATCTTGCCTGGTCTCTATCTCCTCTAGATAAAGGGATAACGTGGTGTCTCACATGCCCTAAGGTGTTTCCACCATTGCTAGATTCCTTTAGCATCTGAACTCAGCCACTATATTCAACAAGGACGAGTGAGCTATTGAGCTCATCCTAAAGTAGACAACTGCATTTGGCAGGCAGAAGAACTCTCCACATGCCAGGTCCAGGTGTCTCTTTCATGTTCTTGGCTGCCTTGACTGTGTTGGCTGAAGGTTCAATTCAGTTGTCTGAGTATGGGCATCTAGTTCTGTCTATGACCCTGTGGGTTTTATCTGACACACGTACCTGATCATGGCTTTACCCAAACATTTGCTCTTCTTAGAAGAAGAGAGAGTCTGCCACTATTATATTCTAACATATGGGCCAGAAAATGTGTGACTGAAATAGTATGAGGTCAAACATATCAAATTTTTTGAAAATGACAATTCCAGAAGTGTTGGGTTGGATTAGCTGAATAGTTGGACTTTTTCATTTTTCCTGAAATACCATAAATCACAGACATTTGCCCTCTGCTATATTTTACTGTAGTTGAAAACTGTCAGGTTTTCTTACAAATTGTTACTGAGCTTTTAATAATTCTCATAAATCAAGAGAGGTAATATCAAATAGTTCACTATATTGTAAATAAAAACTCTGTAGATTGTTCTTTGTGTATTATAAGCCCGAGGTAGTATGTTTCTTATAGTATTAACTTCTCAAAATGTATTTCACATTGATCTTGTTCTCTATCTAAAATGTTAAAAAAATTATCTCAGTACGCAAAGTATTACTAATTTATCCTTCATGCTAATAGTATCATTTAAATCACAATTTTAATAAATTAATTTGAAGCAAAGTAGGCATGAATCTCCTCTGACTTTTATTAATTTTACACTGAAATAACCTCACTGACTTTAATGGATTTGCTTTTGAATTGTATTTCAGCGTAAAAAAGAAACAGGCAACATGTCTTTCTACAGTATCTGCTAAAGTAAACAATTATCCTTGTAGTGTAATGATTAATATGGGACGAGTCAGAATACATTTCAGCATAACAATTTCACCTCGTGTATGAACAATTTTTACTTACTTTGAGCTGAGATAGACCTTTTCCAAATCAGTTAATGATTATGCAGTTTTTCATATCTTTGTTAAACATGCTTTTCTATTAAAGTTTAGCATCCCTTGGGCAAACAATAATTATTTGATATGGTTTCCTGGTTAAACAAAGTTGCAATTTCAATTAGGTTAAAAAGTAAAAAACTTAAGATAAGACCCTCAGGCGTAAACAAAATTTATTAACACATTTATTATAACTTCACTTTGGCTTTGAAACACTAATTGTGTAGTTACCACCACATTTGTAGTTTTTCACAGTGAAATAATATGGATATATCCATTCAAATTCAGACCTCAAGATTTCAGAGGAGCAATAATTAGCAAACGTTAAACATGATAGTTGCGATCAGGTTAAAAATATTATAAATGTAATTGAAAACAAGTTACAGGGTAATTTCAGTATTTCCTTTGATAGACTCTTCTGCTTAAAGAGAAATCACACCTCGGTGTATCTGTTTTAAATCAACCTTACATCTGGAAGATGGAGGTTACCTTTATCAGGTCATATGAAAGGAAATAGCTTTTCATGCGATAACTTTGACATCTTATTTTGTAAACAAGAACACTTTGGTGATTTGCAGAAATAGCCTAAGACACACTTGTCTTTCGACAAGTGACATTAAATCTCCTACAAATACCATCCTGTGACATATGTGCTATGCACAGAGAAGAAATATAGTGGTTTTCTCTTTGAAAGATAAAACTATATAGAAATATCAGAGAGAGTCTAAAAAGTTTTCACAAATCAAACTCAGTACAACTCAAACTGGAATATCTAGATTTTTTTCCAACCATAGTTAACAGTGTGCACTGGAAACATTAAATAATTCAGAAAAAAATAGAATCAGTACAGTTCCAATCACTAATGGCTTTAAAATAAGACACACGTATACAGACATACATACATATTTATGCATATATATTTGCTTTTAAAAGTTCTTAGTGTTTATTTATTGAAAAACGTCAAAATATTTTCAGATTTGTATTTCTTAATGAGGTAAACCCAAAACTGGTGTTCACACACAGTGATATATTTAAAAATGCCATTTTTTGTGTGCTTTGCTTATGGCTATTATTTGGGCATTTCTTAAATGGTTACAAACCTGTAACTCGAAGTTTATCTGTGCCAATTACAACCTCGTTTTCATCCACTGTAAAAAGTGGCTTGCCATCCTTTGAGTTGATCTGAAATTGCTGACCGTGGAATTCCACCATTTTAGGACCTGCAATGCACAGTAGAATAACAGAATAATGACATCCTCTTTCTTCAATTTTCTATATAAACTGCTAATAATTGGAATTGTGGTCTTAATAGTTTGGTGATTCATTTAAGTACATTAACGATCATGAAGCACACAGATATTGGCCCTTCAATACTGAAATTGGAAAAGTCTGTTTACATGATCTAATTTGTTGTTCCAAACTATGCTTGAATCATGTTTTCAAGCTGTGTTTCTAGGGAATTAGGAAATCCCTCTCAAAATGATCAAACAAAACATTCATGTTCTCCGTGCTGAAACTGCTAAGATTCTTTGATCAGTATATGAGTCTATCACCTTTTTTTTTCTTTTTTTCCCTCTTAAAAACACAGAAACAAAGTATCAAAGATTTTGCAACATCAGAACTTTTGATTAGGGGGGCTCAAATGCTTTAAAATTACAAGCATCCCATGTGAGAGCAAGACCCTCAACTTTTTGTAACAAATGCCAGCTCCTCTTGTCTAACAGTTGTTGCTGATCATGTTCTTAGAAGAGTTTCAAAAAGCTACAGAGTATTTGCAATTGGATGTGGTACTCCAAAAATTGAAATAATTGTGTGCAAGAGTGTCTTTACATTTTACCAGTTCCTAAATTCAGTATTTGCATGATAGGCAGATATAAATCAAAGCCTTAATATTCCCATTTCTAACAACCCTATAAATTAAAAAATTACATTACATAAGTTTGAATGTCTTATTTGATAGACTCATCATCTAGATCTATGTTCAGAATTAAAATTATACAGAATGGTCAAAGCAGTTAGGATCCTTTTCAGCAATTTTTAATAAAGGTAATTCACAGGCTATCCATGGGACTGAGAGGCACCGAGTTGCTTCCTTCCCAGTAAGAACCTGTCTTACCATGCCTACTGCTATAAATGTTAAATATATTTAAGGCAGTAATTCTTATAAGAAAGAAGATTTTTAATGGCATTAGGCAACGGATGATCGATACTGATAAGAAATACATTCAAGTATTTCCTAAAATCTGCATGATAGCTGATGCGAGTAATGCATTCCATAAGGTTCTATACAAATTACTTATTGCTTCACCTAGCAGATGCAAAATATTGCTTTTAATTGCTCATCAAGCATGGAAAGGGTTATAGAAGCAGTAATGTCTTAAACTAGTGCAGCAATTTAAAGGCATAAACCCCAATACTGATTCTGCTTGCAAATGGTCTGGATAGAGGGCTAAACTCTGCACTACATTACACTCTGTTGGACATGTGCACCCAGACAGACTTTTTGATCTCAGTCTTTTCTCTAAAGCTCCTCTGAAGCACATGACTTTATGTCTGAGAAGTGTATTGCAAAAAGTGAATGAGCTCAGAAGGAGTTCTGGGTGAGCCAAGGATGGATCCCTATCAATGCTTTCCTAGAAAATCTTGGTTAAGGTCTAGTATAGTTAAATAATGAAACTGCTCATTTATGTAATGTAGGTAGATCCTTGTTTATTCAAATAAATCAAAGGCCTAAGTAAACTGGCTTTTATCATATTTACTGGTGCTGCAGGGGCCAGTTCCTCATCGTTCCCATTCGTCTAACATCATGAGTACAGTGCTCAGTATGAGTGTGGGAAACACAATCAAAGCCTCTTCTGCCTGACATGAAACAAGTTAGGTGATTCAGTCAAAATGGGTTTTTGGCTAGAAAGGCTTTAGGAATGATTCTTCATCTTTTTTGTTGAAGATGTTCTACACTACAGAAAAGGAAGGTACTATTTGGAGCCTTCACTTCCTCCACAGGAAGGAAATCCAAATCTTCAACTTCCAGGGTCAACAGGCTGCTGGAGAAAAGTTGTACTACCACATTTTCTTCTCCTGATCCTGCTTATTGTTGGACCTCATTCTAATAAGCATGCAACTAAAATATCTGCTGTATTAGACCCAGCAGATGAGACAGAGAGGGGAATGCTTACCCTGTAGGCTCTCTGACAAAGCTTTTTTCTTTTCACTGCTGTCAATATTTTAGTAGGTCTGGCATGCTGGAAGAAAATATTTTTATATAGATATAGAATATTTA